>JAASFY010000940.1:0-13836 GCA_023334035.1 Globisporangium okanoganense
CGGGTAGCGATCCTTGGAAAGCTTTTTTAGACGCGCTTTCTCGCTCGGCGACAGGTACAAGTAGGAATGGACGGCGTAGTAGAGAGCAGCCATGGCTCGGCGGTGAGATGAAGAGACCGGGAGCGGTAGGGGTTGTCGCTGGGAGATGGCGTCACTGGCGGCGTCGCTCTCTTCGGCTCGCTGGCTTGTCTTGTTGGCTAAAGCCGAAATGAAAAGTGCACCACAGATTTTCGCTTCCACTTTTGTTAACCTATCTCTCTGAACACATCTGAACCCATTTGCTGCGCCCAGTCAGAATGCTGACTTAGTATTCACTATAAAGAGGTTCCTAAAGATGAACCTTTCTAGGAAAACCCCAAAACACCTATGTGTGGTCATGCTCAAATGCCAAAGTGTGTCCAAGAAGACTGAACATGTGACCTTGGGCAGGTTGCTGCTTGCTTGCGGTCGATGCGTTCAGCATAAAATTCTTCATGCTCACTAATCACGTCAGAGTATGTAGACTGACACGTATGAGGGAAATGCTTCTTGAGAAGAGAGAACATCCGTCAAGATGGCAGCGCAAACCGGGATGTTGTTTCTTTAGTGTTGGCTTCCGCGTTGGCCATTAACCTCAAGGCCCCCATATGAATGTCCAACGTGGAAGCCAACAGCAAAGAGGGATGTATCCTGCGGCAAACCTTTTTATCTTATAAACCCGGGTTTTAATATAAATCATTTTCCTGTGAAAATAGGATGGGTACCTCGCTTTGGATCGCGGTCACAACAAGAAAGCGAGGAAAGAGAGACAACCGCCATGAGCGCGCGCCCCACGCTCGTCACCACCACCAACAAACGCATCAGTAGCAGCAGCTCTACCGCCCCCTCCCACACCAGCAATGGACTCCTCTAATGAAATGGCCCTGCCGAACGATTACCAGGCGGACATTGACGCTGTTATGGATCATCTGGGGCAGGTGGCCCTCGACAGCCAGCAGCAGCCACCGCCACTGACGCAATGTCAATTTGATGTGAACGACAATCTGCAAGTAAGTAGCTGCTCATTATGTTGTCTATGCCGTATTGACTTGAGTATGTGGCTCATCGTATTTGTCTTGTCATCTATCAAATATATAATGTGACCAGACGCAACTCCATACAATGGACACGCACTGGTTCTGTGAGCTGGAGCGCACGATTCCCAACACACTGGAGATCATGAAGGCGAGATGCGAGCAGCTGTCCGAGGACCAGTGGATGCTGGGCCACGTGTACCCAGCGCTCGAGTTCGTTTTCAGCCTGCTGAAAGAGCACAACATGTCGTCAAGTAATGTCGCAGTCACCAGCTTTTGCAATGCGCTCGTCCGATTTCAGCGATACCTGCGCGTGGCGATCTCCGAGAGCTCCATGTTCCAGTACGCGAGAAGCCGCAAGGTCACCAGAACACACGGCGTGGTCTACTCGGAGCTCGATCGCCTGCTGGACACGCTCAATGTACCAGAAGCAGACCCGATTCGAGCGTGGAAACTGAATGAAGACTCGGCACTCCACCTGGTCTCTGTGGTTCCCAGCAATGCGGTGGCCGATGACACGACGATCCAACTGATGCACTTTGAGTCTTCAGCGCCATGCCACGCATTCTGGAAGAAAGCTGAGCTCGCTGAACTCGCGGCTTACCCGTCTTGGTACCTGTCGCTTGCAAGTGTGCTCTTCAGCGAGGTAGACCCCATCGGTGAAGGCGCGTTCGGGCTCGTCTACAGGGGATCGTGGTCCAACACGCTCGTCGCGATCAAATTAATGGGCTACGAAGCCGACGCCAAAACCATCTCCACCGATCTGCTACTCCATGAGGCGCGCGTGTGGCATCGACTGAACCACCCGCACGTGCTCAAACTCTACGGTGCGTGCCACGTCGACAAACGATTCTTTATGTGCGAGTACGCGCCGAATGGCGATCTGAGCGACTTTCTGAAGAAGCCAGGCAACAAGTACCTGACCTGGCAGATGCTGCTCGAAGCTGCACTCGGACTCGAGTACCTACACGATATGAACGTCGCTCACAACGACCTCAAGTGTGACAACATCATGATTGGAATGGACGGCAAAGCGAAGCTGATTGACTTTGGCCTGAGCTGTCTGGTGGGTGAAGCGGAGATCCAGATCGACGTGAAGAACATGGGGGCTGTGCACTGGAAGTCTCCCGAGTATTTGACAGGCGGACAGCCGTCGTTCGCGTCAGACGTGTACTCGTTTGCGATGTGCATCATCGAGGCTGTGAGTGGCGAGATCCCCTGGGGACACGTGCATCCAGCTGGCGTTCGCTTCCAAGTAGTGAAGCGAGGCAAGATCCCACTTCTACCCGAGTCGATGAGCGAGAAGCAACGCAAGCTCATTGAGCTCATGACGAACAAAGATTCGTTGAAGCGTGTGCAGATGGCGTTCGTGGTGGCAAAGCTGCGCGAGTTTGTCCATATCGGGGAGGTGCGTAGTGTTTACTCACTAGTGGATCGATATTTATTTTCGTCGTCTGAACACCTTTTGTTTTTATATAAACAGGACACACTCGAGAAAATGGACAAGCACCATTTTCCAGAGCTTGAGTACGCTACCATTCCAGATACACTTAAAACTGTAAAGCTTAAATGCGATCGGCTACCTGACGACCACTGGATGGGTAACCATGTGTATCCAGCGCTCCACTTCACGTTTAACCTGCTCGCAGTGCGCGAACTGTCACCAACAGCCGTCGTAGTTGCCAGTTTTTGCACTGTCCTCACGAAAGTTCAACGCCACCTGCGCACAGCACTGTCAGAAGACTCTGTGCTCTGTCGTGCGAGGAGCCTCGAAGCCAGGACACACGGCGTGATCTACGCGGATCTCGATCGCCTGTTCGATATGCTGAACGTGGCCGACGCAGATCCGATTCGGGCGTGGAGATTAGATCCAACATTCGGCAGCTATCAAACGCGAAACCTAGATGGCGATTGGAACTTTGTGGAACGAAACGAGTCACCGGTGCAACTGACGTCTTTCAAAACCCCAACGTCAACTAACGCACTCTGGACAAAAGCTGGTCTCGCAAATACGGGATCCAATCCATCGTGGTACCTGTCGCCAGCGGATATCGTGTTCAGCGAGGCAGACCAAATCGGTGAAAGCGCGTTCGGGGGCGTGTACAAGGGATCCTGGGGGGACACACCCATCGTCGTCAAATCCATGGGATACGAGGCAGACGCCGGAACCATCTCGACTGATCTGATGCTGCATGAAGTGCGTGTGTGGCATCGCCTGAACCACCCACACGTGCTCCGATTATATGGAGCTTGTCACGTGAATAAGCGCTACTTTGTCTGTGAGTATGCGTCGAATGGTGAGCTGAGCGACTTTCTGAAGAAGCCAGGCAATGAGCTCTTGACGTGGCAGAAGCTGCTCGAAGCCGCGCTTGGCCTCCAGTACATGCATGGAATGAATGTGGCTCACAACGACCTCAAGTGCGACAACATCATGGTGGGAATGGATGGCAATGCGAAGCTCATCGATTTTGGACTGAGCAGTCTAATTGGCGAGGCGGAGATCCAGATCCAACGAGGCAGGATAGGAGCTGTCAACTGGAGGTCCCCGGAGTACTTGATGGGCGGACGACCGTCGTTCGCGTCAGACGTGTACTCGTTCGCGATGTGTATCATCGAGGCTGTGAGTGGCGAGATCCCGTGGGGAAGAAATGTGACGATTGCTGCTCAAATCCGCTATCAGCTCATGAGAGGCAACATTCCGAACTTGCCCGAGTCAATGAACCAGAAGCAGCGCAAGCTCATTCAGCTCATGACGAAGAAAGAGCCGACGGAGCGTGTGAAGATGACGTTTGTGGTGGCGAAGCTGGGAGAGTTCGCGCAAGATGAGAGAGCCAGCCATGGAGCGCCATAGTGGGCTGGTGCGAATGTCTCTTTCCCCAATCCTGCGAGGCCCCGAGCCAGCAAGCTGGGGGAAACCTGTATTTTGAACTTGTATATGGAGTCAAGTATGGGAGCTTGGCGTGAAGCTACATACTATATATGGAACGTACGGTGCGTAGTATGCATGAAACCACAGAGAAAATCAGACTAGATTAGCAGCATGCGAACTAGGATCTGCCTTTCAAAGAAGCTATGAAAACTTCCGAGTTTTAACTGAGAGTTGTTTTGACTGAGCTGCAGATAAGTGATCTCGCTGATGTGGGGTATTCTTCATCCACAGCAGCGATACACATTATCAAGCCTTACAGTAACCAATGGATTTTGTTGTGTAACAACAATCTCAATCAGATGAAGCAGACTTTGGTATCCAAAGCCATCAATTTTCCATCGTATACGCCTGGGATTCCCTCGTGAAGTCCTGTGTGAAAAAATAGTTCCTTGCTCAACTGGTGACGAAGAAAGGGCTGGTGGAGCGTGATCTTGGCGGTCGTGGAGGACAGGTTGTGTGAGTTTGTTTGTACAGCGCGGAAGCCATGTGATATTTAAAGTGCGGGAGGAACTTGGGAAGCCAACCTCCGTTGGTCTCCTTAAGTTTCTCTGCTACAGTATCCACCAGGTGTGGGTATCAATTAGCGACTTGTGGGGTGCGCTCATTCTTCAATCTGCCGCGTTCTCCACACTCGAAAGGCGCCCACCCATCCGCGAACAACAATGGAAGACGCTCACGACGTCATCCTGGCGATCCTCCGCATCGCACTGGGCTTCCTCATCTGCATCACTGGCTACCGCTTCTTCCGCGTCTCCCTGGCCATAGTCACTCTACTCGAAGGCGGCTACTTCTTCGGGACGGTCGTGAACGTACTGGTCTACGGCTGGGTCGACGACCCCTGGGAGTACTGGGTGGCGTTCTACACTGGCGGTTTGGTTTGCAGTCTCGTCGCGGTGCTTTACCCCAAGTCTGGTATCTGCGTCACGGGCTTTTGCGGTGGCATGGAGCTCGCAAAGATGATTTTCAACGTGGTCAACTACCTGGGATCCTACGAAGTGCGGCTCGTGGTGATGGCCGTGGCGGGCTTGGTCTCTGCGATCCTCACGTACAAGCTCAAGAAGCCAGCGCTGTTAGTGGTCATGAGCTTCGTGGGGGCGAACGTTCTGGTCAATGGCGTCAACTACTTTGTTTGGAAAGCGATCCTCGCCAGCCACGCTGAAGACGACATTGACGGCATCCTGAGCGCCGACCGCGCCAGCTGGTGGACTTTGTGGGTGATCTGCCTGGGACTCTTCGTAGCTGGCACGCTTTTTCAGTTTACAGTGACCAGCAAGGGCGTACATCACGAGGCAAAGGACGAGCTCTCGGATGAAAAAAAATCGACGCGAGCTACCGGCATCGCTGTCGCACAGGTCTAATTGCCCAACAACTTGAAAAAAACTCGGATGATTTCACTCTGCAAACATGAATAATCACTCATTTCAATACCAATTCGCCAAAATTCGCCAAAATTCGGAAACTGGAGTACGAAGTACGTTGGAGGTGATCGATACCATCAGCAACGCGAGGTGGGTTTTTCAATCAAATTCATCGTCTCCGTGAAACTCGATTACTCGGTACCGGTTGTCGCAGTGTTTTGGGGCGAATATAAACCGACCAGCTCACGTATGAGGGGTTGATTGAACGGTCGAGTTATAATAGAGATGTGTTGGTCAATACAATAGGGATATCTCAGATTTTCAAAAAAGGGCTGACATCCCACTTCCAGCGCTGAATTCTCAGCTTGGGTCGAGAAGAGTTTATCTGCAATTTGCCGAGTCCCAGTCACACAGTCAAGACACACATGGAGTCCAGGTTTTCGAGCTGATGAGCGGACCTCAACAAAGAAATCAATGGACCTGAGCTAAATCAATACTAAATCAAGACTATACTGTACAGTACTTACAGTGTTAGTACTTCAGTACACTATAAACAAATCGCCGATTTACATCAAGCTCAGAAGTCTGAACAAAAATTTGGATTTGCCCACAATTTTTAGAAATATGGCGGGCGCACCTGTTGTTACAGTCACAGCTGTCTCGGCAATTGCTTTACCATGTTTTAATACCCAAACTAACTAACTTTAATAAATTACGCTTTCGGTATTATTTTGCATGCTGATTGTGGTGACCAAGCCGCACTTTTTATTTAGCCAATCAGAGGCAAGATCTGAGAGCCGTTGGCGGATCATTCAACCGTTGGCATACGAAGTCATTTTCCATTCGAGCCACAATGGCAACGCACGCGCCAAGACTTCCCTCTTACGGATACATTGTTGTATCGCTAGAGCTGAAGCCTGGCGTCATCGAGGCAGCGCTCGTTCAGGCTCAGCCTCAGCCGAACCTCCGCACGTATACTCCTGTGTTCCACACTGTGGGTGGTCCCGATGACCCCAACCGTCTCCAGTCGCGCGTCGAGTGTCGCTCGGCGGCAATGAGGGAGATCCACTTGGCAGTGCAGGAAGTCACCAGCATCGTGTGCGAGCGGTGAACGCCAGTCGTGTTCTCGTTTATGCAGTCGAAAGCTGGTGGAAGCATGCAGGCGCTCCACCAAGACTATACGACCGAGTACACCACCATAGAGACCGTGCCTGGATCGGCGATCATCGTCCTGGAAGCGGGGACCTCTCTGCGCGTGTTCCAAGAGTGCTTCAACGAGATCTACAACCGTGCCGAGAAGATCGTGGAGATCCCCCAGGGGTACTGCATGATTTTACGCGGTTATCTCATCCATAGTGGTGTCGGATACCAGCAACAAAATCTCCGTCTTCACTGCTACCTCGCTGTCGGAGACAAAACATGGGAGCCAGACGTGGTAAACAGCGCCAGAGCTCCAGGCACCTCCTGCGAGCACTACCACTCTTTCGAAGACGAGGACGCAGCGAAGGTTCACCAGCATCGCTACACGTGTGAGAGCAACCGCGCCGCAAAGGCGAACAAGGAAAAGCGGCGCAAACGTGAGCAAGGCGTCATCTATACCTGCGATATCTGCTACAAGGTCGAAGATGACGTGCGCGTTTACAAGACTTACGAAAGTGGGGCGGCTGGCGCAAACACAAGCGTGATAAGCACACTGTACACACTGTGATTCGAGATTAGGTGTATACCGGGTTTGAGAAGCAACGCTTGAAAAATGAAAATTCGATTTACCACGTTCACTTCAACTTTCGGGTGGTGGTGGCGCTCACGCGCTGCTTGTCGTATTGTTTATGGTCGTGTTGCTGCTGCAGGTCAAAGCTTTACAGGTACTTGCGCATGTCCTTCTCCTTGACGGTGGCGGCAGCAGTAACACGGCATTTGAGATGACGCCATTGCCAAGGGCGGCGGATAGCTTGCGTTCCGAGCGACCGGTAAGCGGCGCACGTAGGAGGACGCATAAATCACAAAAGAAGCCCACACACACAATATCCCCACCAAGGCATCCGCAACATAAATAGATCACAAACTCCATTTATGTTGCTGACTGTGGTCTCAATTTATGATAATATCATAAATTGAGACCACAGTCAGCATTTTTCAACCCCGGCAAAAAATGCTATTCTTTAGCTTATAAGGTGAAATCTGGAAAGAATAAATCAATATTTACCTAAAATAAACGATGTTTACGTGAAAATTCACTTTCAAAGCAACTTTTTATTTTTTAAATTCACTAATTATTTGGAATTTGAGTTTCTATTAAATTTGACATCGGAAATATCCCAGCAATCAAAATGGGTGTGGGTTATTTTGTGGTTTCCGGTATTTTGTCGTCACATTGAACCTTTCCAATCTGCTCACGCGGGCAACTGGACCCAAAACGATTGTTATGTTGTTGCATGAATGCCACTGTGGGCAAAACCCTACTTCGACACCAAAAACAGGGACTTTAGACAAATTTCTCTTGATGCAGCACCACCGGAGGCCTCCTCATTCTGCAATTTGCCCCGTTCATCAGACACAAGACCCCCTACACACCAGCCTCAATGACCGACAATGCCGTGGAGATCGTTCTGATGGTTTTCTCGCTGGTGCTCGGCTTCCGTCTCTGCTTCTTCGGCTACTGTCTCTTCCGTTTCTCGCTCTTCACGGTCGCGTTCATAGTCGGCGGCGCTCTCGTGCTCGTGCTCGTGCTCGTGCTCGTGCTCGTGCTCGTGCTCGTGCTCGTGCTGCTCTTCAACCCGGACTTATACGACACGTCGGGTCTGGTCCTCTTGGTGTACGCCCTCGGAGGCGGCTTTTGCGGCTTCCTCACTATCAGGTTCATCAAGACGGGCGTGTTTATCACCGGCTTCTGCGGTAGCTTCTTGCTCACGAGTCTCTTCATGGAGCTCATCGAGCTCTTCGGCTTGTTCGCGACGCTGCTGGTGGCGCTAGCGGCTGCGGTGGTCTGCGGAATCGTCGCCATCCGGAACCAGAAACCAGCGGTGGTGGTGACGTCGAGTCTGCTGGGGGCGATGCTGCTGGGTGCAGGCGTCCTCTACTTTGTCGACTGGTCCATGGTCGCGTCGTCCGACAAATCCTACGACGACTCGCAGTTTGAAGACCTCGGGACCTCGGTCGACGGCATGTATTGGACCATATTCGCGATCCTGTTGACGCTTTTCGGTGTCGGAATACTGATGCAGTTTATGGTCACGGGCAAGGGCGTCCACCACGTATCAGCAACGGAAGAGACGCCATCCGAGCAACACTCAGCTTGCTACGAGAACCTGCCGACCCCCACGACCACCAGGACAGTGCATGGCAGCGACGCCGTTTAAGAGGTACATATTGCACAACCCCATCGAGGGGTAATTAATGTTTAAGTCAGAAGCATTTATAGAAGTGTATTCCATATACCTACCTAGATGCAAATCATCCCATCTGCGTGTTGTTCAAATCCGTCGAAGTGGCTGGTGAACCCAACAATCCAGCAACGGTTTCCATCCCAGTAGAGTATCTGGCTCGAGAGCATGCGCTTCGATGGCGTCACTTTCGAATTGAGCTTCCGCTGCACAAGTCAAGTCGAGCTATCGTTGTCACCGCAGCGTTTCTCCCAACATGTTCGAAGCTCTTGCTCAAGAAGTCGCGATTCCCAGCGAGATCGTCTCAGTGGCGACTGAAGCTGAGGTTCAGACCAGTGGGTCGTTCACAGACCATCTCGTGTTGAAGGTCGTGTTTGGCCTAATGTGCGGCGTCGTGATCCTGATGATGATCCAGAAACCAGCGATCCTCAAGACTGCAGCGATTTCTCTCGCTGGCTCGTTTATCGGGTACTGGTTGTACTGGGCCCTGGATGCTGGCAACAGCCCAGCGGTCGTATGGGTGACCATGGTCGTGCTGCTGCTAGCTCGGTCCTTTGGTGCAGCCTGGCTCGAGGTCTACCAAGAGCGACAGATCAGTCGAAGCGAACCCGCGAACGAACCAGCTACTGTACTGTGCACGAGCAGCAGGAAGACGACGAGCAGATCTAGACAAGCGAGCGTTTGTAGCCAAAGGAGGCACCATAGGCCGACAGAATGGAGTCCATGTTCGCGCAGCTGAGTTCGAAACGCTAGGTGCACATAATATGAATTAATTGCGTTTGAATGAAATGATCCGACTGTGTTGAGCAAAGGTGCTGGGTGTCCCAATTGATTCATCGCAAGCAAGTTACCATGATTAATTGCTTTTTAAAAAACTATTTTGTTATCAGGATGCTCTTCACCATTTTGAACAGAATGTTTCGAAGTTCGCCAACTTACCAGCAGCAATAAAACGCTGCTCAATGCATCATCCGGATAGACTGTATGTGTGTGATGGAGGCATTAATTATGGTTCACGGGCGAGCCTCTTGATGAAAAAAAAGAAGTCCATGTCGGATCTATACGCTTTCATCGCTGGCCTCAACACGTACGGCTAGGACCTCTTTGTCTCAGCTGTCGCGTGTTCTCTCCGCTCAGCTTGTAGTGTAGAAGGCCTCGGTATTAATCGTCTGAATGCGGGGTTATCTCATCAGGAAGCTGGTCAAGGAGAGAACGCTCGTCGTAGGCACACGGACTTTCGTACTGCTGATCGTTCACAGACCCAATCTACCTCAAAGTACATGTTGGACGGCGATCAGATACGGTTCAGATCGTCAATGGGACTTGTCTGGGCACTGGGAGCTTTGCATGCAAATGGTCATTTTAAAGTGTGTAATTACATTATATAATCAAACTTATCATGTCCAGCGGTCGGACATGAGAGTCTACATGTGTAAACAGCCCACGAGTCTCATCAAAGCGGTCAAAAAAGAGAGTCGAAGCTGTTCATGAGTCTCATCAAAGTCCACATGCACAATAGGTACACTCATGCATTGCCATTGTCCAGCAGATGGTCGGCATACCACTTGCCCTGAAATTTTCAGCGTACGACACATGAGGGAAGTGCAGATTTGCTGCCGATCCTTTTACACACGAGCTCCACCAACGAGAGGCAAAGCAACAGAGGCTCAAGCACCGCCAATTGCTAGGATGAACCCATTTGCCAGCAGACTTGTCAGTCAGGAGTGGCATATCGCATACCAAGCTGCTCTTTCTCTGACCTCACGATCCGATTCTCACCTCGATATCGATTTTCATTGGCTAAAATATCTGCATAGACACGTTTATCACCAATCAAAATCCACTATTGAGGAAAAATCCAAAAATCCACACAATCTCGACGTGTGTCCAACAGTTGTGCGAAAGAGACGAACAACCAACAACAACGGGAGAGTCCAACAGCTCTTTCTGATCACACCACACGCGTCTCTTCAGCTTCTTCATTCTCTAATTCCTCCGCAGCCTCACACAACACAAGCAATGGCTCCATCTCGCCAGCCACCCCCAGTCTCTCTCATGAGGCTACCACTCCTGCTGCTGCTGGCCTTCTTCTCCCCGCTAGTCTCGGCTTCCAAGAACGACACTGCCAGCAACACGGTCGAGTCGATATTCGACTCGGCCAAGGGCGTCAAGGTCGGCGGCAGCATCCTCGCGGTCCTGGCCATCGCCGCGGGCCTCGTCGTCTGCTTGGCTGGCTACAAGCTCTTCCGCGTGGCGCTCTTCGTCGTGGGTTTCGTGGCCGGCGGCGTGCTGCTGGCCATCGCGGCCGAGCACATCTTCGATAATAAGTCCTGGGTCGTCACGGCCTCGTGGGTCGCGTTCGTCGTCGGTGGGCTCTTTGTCGGCTGCTTGGTCGTCTCGCTGTACACCACGAGTATCTTTGTGGCCGGCGCGGCCGGTGGCGTGCTGCTCGCGATCCTGCTCAACACGTCGGTGGGCTACAAAATCTACCCCAGCAACCCGAACGTCGTGCTCATCGTGCTCGCAGTCATCCTGGGCATCGTCGGTGGTATACTCGCGCTCAAGCTCGAGAAGCCCGTGCTCATTGTTGCAACGAGCCTCGTCGGCGCTGGCCTGCTTGTCTGGGGTGTCGGCTACTTTGCCGGCGACTTCCCGAGCCCGAGTGACCTCAAGCAATTTGCGCAGAAGGACATCAACGGCGACTGGGTTTACGACATTCCGACGGCTTGGTGGGCATACGTTGCCGGCATCCTCGTGCTCTTTATTATCGGCATGGTGATCCAGTTCCGCAAGACTGGCAAGGGCGGCGACTACCACCGGAGCCACGCGCTGCCGTCTCGACACGCCCAGCAGCACGAGCAACAACAGCACTACGGCAACATTGAGACTCCTCAGCAGCAGCAGCAACATGGCAATGTGCGGTACGGCAACCCAATCTCCCACGTCTAGAAACACAGAAATATCTAAAGTTCGAGAGCCTGAATCCAGCGCAGATAATGAAGTACCGCTCATATCAATGCTAAGCCACATTATAAACACTTTCGATGTATATTGGTGCATCTTCCTTGCTTAGACGATGCAGATCTCATTCACCGTGTGATTCAGTTCGCGTAGAAAGAGCCTATCATAGATACTTGAGCAAGACGACGTCGGCAACAGAATTCAAGAAACTGGAAGCTCACTCGGCGCTTCACTTTCAAGAGGCCGAGACACTGGGATCTGGACTGTGAAAGGCTGATCTTGAGTAAAGTTCGCTGACAAATCTGAGGTGAGCGAAGTGGCGAGTGACGTGACTTTGCTCTCCTTAAATGCCGTTGTCATATAATAATAAGTGACACCCACTAATATTGGGTATCAGTTCTAGTTGTTGGTTGATTGTAGATGGAGAATTGGGCCAACTACTCTATGAAAAATGTCGTCGAAACAGGCCGATCGCCATTCAAATCGGTTCAGGTTCACGCTGATGTTTCGACTTTCTCAAAATACTGAATCTCCAAAATTTCCTGATCCTAATAAAATGTGTCACTGTGTGTTGTCTGAGGAAACAGCTAGATGAGGCATCCTGTTGTGTTTATCATTTGTACATTCTCGCAGAAATTCAACCTCCAAGTAGCGAAACCAAGCTGCTGCTGATCACTCTGGCATTCAATCGAATTTATTATGGATCTCTAGTTCAAACTCGTGTCCTAACACACAACTTCTCTACGAAGAGCGCTATGATCTCGCACTGTATTCGCTTTTTTTAGTTGAGCGAGGATATTGAATATTCGTTCACTTCACAGGTGCAGAGGACGGAAAACTGTTGGCTTGGGATATAAGCAAATCCATTTTTTTGTCTGGGTGTGTCATTTAGAAATAAATATCCTCGGTAGTTGATAAAACAAGGTTTGAGGAAAGCCACGACAATCACCGCAGCCGAGAGCATTTTTTGCAATTCAGTCGCAAGATTGTTGCAACTAAATGAAAAAAATCGCCTTGTACTACGTAGTACGTATAATAAATAGGAAAACGACCTCTGAAGTACGCGAAGGAATAGTGTACAACAAACACATCCAGATCAGCTGGTTTGGTGTTCTCTGGCCATAGTGATATTTGCTTACTTCTTAGAAATTCAGATCCTAGTTCGCGTGTTGTTACTCTAGTCTGGCTTTCTCTGTCTATTTATGTATGATGTGCTGCATTGCCGCGTTCTCCAGATATGTATTTCATGCAACATCATCACGTCAAGTTCCAGTCGCAGCTCCCAGTACAAACTCAAACTGCAAGAATGCAGCCTGTCGCATCTTGCTTGGGCCTTCGCGAAGTTGGGGTGAAGATTTATCCACACCAGCCCACTATGGCGCTCCATGGCTGGCTCTCTCATCTTGCGCGAACTCTCCCAGCTTCGCCACCACAAACGTCATCTTCACACGCTCCGTCGGCTCAAACTTCGTCATGAGCTGAATGAGGCTGCGCTGCTTCTCGTTCATCGACTCAGGTAGACTTGGAGTCCTAGCTAGCTTCACTTGGAAGCGAACATTGGTGACACTCATGTGGTCCCACGGGATCTCGCCACTCACAGCCTCGATGATGCACATCGCAAACGAGTACACGTCTGACGCGAACGACGGTCGTCCGCCTGTCAAATACTCGGGAGACTTCCAATGCACCGCGCCCATGTTCTTCACGTCGATTTGGATCTCCGCCTCGCCCAGCAGACTGCTCAACCCGAAATCAATCAGCTTCGCTTTGCCGTCCATACCGACCATGATGTTGTCACACTTGAGGTCGTTGTGAGCCACATTCATTCCATGCATGTACTGGAGTCCAAGCGCGGTTTCGTGCAGTTTCTGCCAGGTCAGGCGCTTGTTGCCTGGCTTCTTCAAGAAGTCGCTCAGCTCGCCATTCGACGCATACTCACACACAAAGAAACGCTTGTCCACGTGACACGCGCCATGGAGTTTGAGCACGTGCGGGTGGTTCAGTCGATGCCACACGCGCACCTCATGAAGTAGCAGATCGGTGGAGATGGTTCCGGCATCGGCTTCGTAGCCCATGAACTTGATCACAACGGGTGTGCCCAGCCAGGATCCCTTGTAAACGGTGCCAAACGCACCTTCGCCGATCTTGTCTGC
>JAASFY010000941.1:0-13832 GCA_023334035.1 Globisporangium okanoganense
CCCCCCCCCCCCCGCCTCCAACCTAACAGGTCCCTCTCGATACATTCACCAGTTCTGACAAGTCGCAGCGTTGCTGAGGAACAGTGGCGGCCTGCTTATGCTCCCGCCAGCGAACTCGTCGAGCAGCAAAGTCTGCAGGAACTGCTGGAAGTGGCGGATGCGGTTGCCCAGCGTCCTGAGCACAAACTCCCGCTGGCGACGCTTCGGCTGGGAGCACGTCTCGCTATCGCGCGCATCGCAGGAAACCTGGTAGAACCCTCGCAAGAGCGCTTGGCTGGCAGGGTTACTCTCAGCAGCGCTGTTGGACGTCACCACGTAGCCTTTCTCTCGGAAGACGTCACTGTCGTGGGACGATAGGATCGCTGAGCTCCAAATGTACGCGTCGCGGGTCGAGTTGCTGAATCGCTGGACGTACGAGATGCCCTGCAGCTCGGTGTGTCCGACTGGGCCGTCCAGTCGGATCACGTAGTTATTGAGAAGGGTCGAGGGTGTCAGCTGTTGTCTCTACCGTGAATAACAAAGTGAGACAAAAGCCACGAGAGGGAATTCGAGACTATAAAGTTCGTACCTGCATGTAGTACTGTGGGGTCTGGACTACCACCTCATTGGCCATGATGCATCGCCACAGGAGCTCACCAGCGTCTTTAAAGTCGCCTTGTAGTGGGGCACTCATACGCAGCTCGCTAAGGGGGCCAGTGATGGGGTCGAGCTTCAGTTGACTCGTACACACGACGGAGTTGATAATCTCGGTCCAGGAATCGTGAGAGAATGTTGCTTCGAGGTTCAAGTACAGGTGCTCGACCTGCCGTCGGAGATCTGCTACTACATGCGGCTGCTGCGGTTGCAAGACGCTGTTGTACACATACGCCTTCTGGTCCTCTCGCAGCAAGTGACGTCCCTATATACACAAGAAGAGTTATTGCAACAATGTCAGTTTGTTCAGTTTGCCCAGCCTGGGAAAGGCTCAAGAGATAGAGAGGTAGGTAGGTACTCACAAACTGGTTGGACTTCTTGCTCAGCATGGCTTTAAGGGCATCGACGAGCCTGGTCTGCTTGCCAACAGCTTCTCGCAGCTCGGCATTCAGCGCTTGGGATTTCTGGCACTCCTGTGCCCGCAGAGTTGCAATCTCGAGCCACATTGACATCGTCTTTGCTGGAAAAACCCTCGCCCCCTCCCTGTTGCCGCTCGTTCGCCACAACTGCTGCTGGACGTGTGCTTGCATGGATGCCTGCTCTCCACGCTGCAGTCGTCTCAGGTTTTCTTCGAGCGCGGCGACCTGGTCTTGCAGGCGCGTCACTTCAGCTTTCGTCTTGGCTCGGTTGCGCTTGACCGCCTCGTAGTGGCTGCTGGTCTCAGGAACCCCCTGGGCAGTGAAGTGAGCGAGCTTTTCATTGTGAGAGTCGCTTATCGTCGGCAGAATGGTCCTGTTAGGGGAAATGGCGGGGCTGCTGGTGCTGGCGCCTTCGTTGTCGCACGCGTCGATGAACGCAAGCGCCACTTGAAGCGTCGCGTGCGTGTCGTCCTCAAGCAAAAAGCTCATGGGAGCAAGTGATGTGGTGTGAGAGCGTGGGGGGCAGATTGAAGACTGGCGAGAGAGACGATAACTCGAGACCATATGGCGAGAAGACTTCGGTTTTGAAGCGATTGCGTCATCATAGATCCCATTCTCCTCTCGAAGTGGGGCGCTCGAAGGAAGCTCTAGCTTCAGCTTGCTGCATTTTTAGCTTCACTCTGTTGCCCGCCCAGCCGACTGCAGTTTGACTGATACTGGATTGGCATCAAGTGCAGCCATCGCCAACCGTGTTGTACGAAGGTTGTACAAACCCTGTGATGCAATTCCGTTTCCAACCGAGCGAAAGGTTGCATGGCCGAAGCGACGGACATCGATCGACCGACGTCAGCAGCGCCTCAAGAGCACGGCGGGGTTGTCCAAGTCAGCATACGAGACGCCATGCAGCACGACATCTCTTCGCTATGACGGCTGCCGATGGGGAGGGGGGGGGACACCGTGGCAAGCAGCAACATAACACATCACTTGTCAGGAGAGTTCGCGTTGGCATGGCGGTCGATGTCGTGTTCGTCTCTGTGCAAGCTGGTCAGTTGTCGGTCACTTGTGCTTAGGTCTTGGCGAGTTGAGAAGCGCTGCAGATTATTAACCAAGCGCATAATCTACTGGCTTGAACTGCAAATACGACATGGTGGACCTTCCTGATAGCGTGTGTGGGCCATCCAAATAGACCTACCGAGCGCCTGTCATACGACTGTGTGGTGGAGATGGCACCCGGCCATCTCTGTCTCCTTCAACACACCAGTGCTAGAGGTACTGCCTCGTTCCACACAGCACTCTCGACCGCAGCTGGGCGCGAAACTCTGCCTGGTTCACAGTTGGCGCTTCTCTGCGCTCTGCTTGCTGGCTTGGAGGTCGGTCCGGGTCCTGGGCTATTGTTTGGAATCGAACGCGCACGATCCCGTGGTGCTTGAGGCTTTGGTCCCCCGTTGAATCCGGTTTTCCCCATCCAGCAGGAGGTAGATCGGCACTCGGGATCAGTGTCGTAGGTGGTCCAAGGTGACCGGTAACCTCACGGTTCGTGTTGTAGTAAGCAGGGTCTTGCCACGTCTCTTGCTGCAATGCACACAACAAATCAGGATGAGTTACACACATCACAAAGGCAATCCACACAGAGTTTGTTGAAGGCTCGTACCCCTTCGTTGAGCGCCAGCTGGGCCAGGATCTGCACGAGCTCCCTCTCGTCGCGCACACTCAGGTCCAGTGGCGGAAACTGCCGATTCGGTTGCATGGGATCGAAGATGTTGAGCCAGCCAAGGCGCCGGACGCACTCCTCCTGGTCCTCTGGCACCAGGTCGTCATAGATCTGTTCACGCCCGCGAGCATGAGCTGAGATTGATATCCAGCAATGCCTAAAATCAATATACACATGTGCGTACCTGGACAAAGTTATCCGCATCCACGAGCCGACCAAAGAGGATACACGCAGCTCGCGCTCGCGCATTGACCGCGTTCGGAAACGCTGCAATCAACTCTGTTGCCTGGTCCGAGTGCAGCCAACGATCACTCACTAGCATCTCGAGCTGACTGAGCTTCTGCTGCACGCCATCCAGCGTCCCTTTTACACGGAAGACGCCTAAAATCCCAGCTTCACTGCCTTGCTTTGCCTTCACAACCGAATTTCGTAGTATCTCCCAGTGCAGCAGCGCATCCAGTCGAGTCTTCTCGAGAGCTTCTGGCATGCTGACACTTTGATCGTTCGCCCGTCTTCGATCGCTGCTGCCTACACCAGTTGAATCGTCAGCAATTGGCTCAGAAAGGACCTCCAGGAGCTGCTCAAACCGCCGCCTCGTCAGGTTCTTCGTCCCACGCGGAGGGCGTGTCGTGCTGACGTAAAAGAACTCCACCTTCCGCTTCACATCCTCTCGTGTAGCAGAACTCGGCAGCGCCGTCGCTTTCAAGGCCAGCTGCTGATTGTTCGAGCCCGGTGCTAAGAGCGCATTCAGGATGTAAGTACTGGTCAGCAACACCATCTTTCCATCAATGGTTGCGTTGCGAAAGTTTTCCCAGTTGCCGTGCTGCGACGTGTCGCTGCGTCCGGACCGGTTCTTGCTAAACTGCTTCTCTTCCTGCGCGATGAGCGCGAGTTTCTTGAGCGCCGCGCGATCGTCAGCCGACGTCAGGTCAAAGCAGTACTTGTTCGTCAGTGAGCCCAGCAGTACCGAGTACATGTTCCCAAGCTGCTTGCGGAGCGCAAAGCGCTCCTGCCACTGTTTCCTCGGGTCGAAGAGGTGCACGACGAGCGAGATTGCTTCTCTGCGATTGACCATCTGCGGCAGAATGCGCACAAGCGCAGCGATCTTGCGAGGCGCTGATTTCAGTTCCCCCTGTTTATCAAGCAGCTGCTCTGCCTGCAACGCCGTGAAGAAGAGATCTGAGTCGGCGAGCACCGCTCTCAAGAAGTCGGCTTGCTCCACATTGTTGCGACTCACGCCCTGGGCACTAGCCATGATCTTCGCGATCACAGCGTCCGAGACATTCTGACTGAGAGAGAACGCATTAGATGGCCGCGTTCCCGACTCATCCTCGTTGTCGCCTTTGGATCCGCTGTTATGTTCCTGGTGATGTTCGTGATCTCGATCGAACTCGATACTGAGGAGCCCTGTGGTCGGGATCTTCCAGATCACCCCCGAGGCCTCTCGCAGCGCAATGGCTTCGTACGCCTCATCCAGGTTCTTCTCTCGTTGTCCATCATGATCATCACTGATGTGACCCTGATGATCTTCACTGTGGGCTGCTCGGAACATCTCGGCTTTCATAAACTCGAGAAACTCGTGCTCGTCGATCTCGCCACTGCTGTTGAGATCATAGTGCGCCATCATGCGCTTGATCTTGTGCGGCGTCACGTCCTGGATGCCGACAAACCGGAGCACGTTCTCGATTTCCTCGGCGTTGAGACTCCCCGAGTGGTCGGTGTCCACCATCGCAAAGCCGCAGCGCAGGAAGAGATCCTGGAACTCGTCCTCCTGGAGCGAGCCGTTGCGGTCGTAGTCGTACTCATTCAGGAGATTCGCCATCCACTCTTTGCTGATGTTGAGACCGTGTTCCCGCAAGGCCTGGATGAGTTCTTGAGAGTCGACAGAACCTGATTGGTCCTTGTCGATCTGGGCGAAGAGCATCGCCACGGGGCTTCGATTCTTCAAAATCAGTTCTCTGTTGTCTGAAGTGATCGCTTTCTTCCTTGGCCGCCGGGAGAGCTCGATCTTCGTGCTCGCGGATTTACTATTACCTCCACTCAAAGAGAGCGCGTACTTGAGCTGGACGAAGCGAAACTCGGCTTTGAACGTGGCGATCCGGAGCAACTCGTGGGCGATCATGTTCTCGTACGGATCACTGAGGTCGAGCGCGTAATTTCCTGTCGGGTCTGCCGGGTTAAACAGCGTCATTTCTTTTGTCACCTTGCCAGAATCACCACCACCGCCACTACCACCAGATTGCTTTCCTTTCAGCTGCGTCGCACCCACTGACCGTGTCAAATTGCATTCAAAGAGCGAGAGGTGACAGATCGTATTCGCACCGCCGGGTCGCGTGCACGAGGCGTGCATGAGCGCTCGACCACTCTCCATGCCGATCGAATTTCCATCCAGGACAAGCTCTCGCAGGCCTTTGTTAGCGGCAAGCCCACCGGCGATCACCATGGCCCCCTTGGCGCCGATGCTGTTGTAACTCAGATTCAATTTTTCCAAGGCAGTGTTGATGCGAATGGTCTGGCCAAACACCATCGCGCCTTGGTCGCCGCACGCATTATAGGACAAGTTGAGCTCTTTCAGGTTGTAGTTCAGCTGAAGCGCGTTGGCGATGGGCGAGACACTCGTAAACTTCAAGAGGTTCCACGACAGATCGAGCGTCGCGATGTTCAAATTCACGTTCAGCATGGCGCCGATCGATTCCCCTCCTGTCGGCAACAAAAGTGGAGCCGACGCCGAGCTACTAGAGCCCTTGAGCTTGGCTTTTATGCTCACAACTTGACCAACGCGATTCGAGCGAAGGTACAAATGCTCCACAGACTTGTTCTTCTCAAATGCGATCATGAACAGCGTGCACTCCTGGTCGTCCACGTCCGCGTTGTTGAGCGTCAGCGTCTTGATTGTGCACAGCGACGACGCGATGTAGTTGCGCAAGCTCTTGGCGCTCTTGAAGCCGATTTCGTTCTCCGAGATGTCGAGTTTCGTCAGGTTCGGCTTGTTCTCCAGTGCGAGCAGCAGCGCGTTGAGCGCGTGGTCCGAGAGTCGATTGTCGCTCACGTTGATGGCTTCAACCAGTGGCAAATCCGGGAGACACTCGGCGAATTGGATGATGAAGCGGTCGCCGAGTCCTTGGTGACTAAAGTCGAACGTGTGGCAGTTGTCCTTGCGGATGAGAATCGAGATCGCTGGGTGGGACTTTGCGATACACGACGAGAGGAACACGACGCGAGGCGAGTGCAGTGACGGACTTGACTCCATGTTCGCAAGTGCTAATAATCCAGACGGTTGTCCCAGACCAGTCCCAGCTGGAGACTGGAGTGCTTGGCGGCGTCGAGCGAACGACGAAGTTGGGATGCGAGAGAGATCTTCGATTGACTGTGTCGTCTGAGGATCGGATAAGCTACCATGATTGCCCACAATGGACGATAACATTGTGGTACTCTTTCGTAGTGGCGACGGTGCAGTCTTAAGGCCACCACTTGCTGTGTGGGTTCGTAGCGATGTCTGCGAAGCTGCATACTCTGTACGTCTACTGTCCAGCGTCGTCTTGTGCGCCTTCTCGACAAAGAGGTGCGACTTGCCGTGTAGCTCCTGGTACGTCTTGTAGTACGCTGTCTTTGCGGCCGCGCCAAAGTACTTGAGTCTCACTTGCGTCGACGTTGCTGTGTCCGGATCAAACAACTCGTTCTCATTGTCGCCGCGACTGCTTTGTGAAGATTGCCCTACAAAGTTGCTGATTTCGCTATCGTCGCTGTTGTTGTGGTTGGTGTCGCACTCTTGTTCGGCTTCCTTGTCTTCGTCCTCGTCTTGCGCATCCTGCGCTGCGGCGGCCGCGAGCACAAGCTGATCCTGCAGCGGTGCGAACTCAAAGCTCAGGCGCTGGTTTGGATCTGAAGGCTTTGGAAGCGCGGCTGGTCTAGGTGCTGATTTGGCTTTTGCTTGCTTCAGTGCGGCGATCTGATGTGGACTTTTGAGCTGTCTGTCGTAGTACCGATTGCGCACGTTCTCGTCCAGCAGCTTCTCGACCTCATCCATGGACTCCTGACAGCTCATCGTCACACTGGTGCTCTTGCTACCACGATTCGGAGTCCCAGAACCGCCATTCAGCGCTAGACTCGATCGCTGGGGCTTGACGTGCGTCGGCTCACTCCGTGCGAGTGACGCCACCACCACCGGCGGCTGCTGGAGGCTTCTTGTAGGCGAAAGCGACGGCGCGGGTGGCAGCAGCTGCGTGAGCGACCTGCGCTGCGGCGAAAGAGAAGACCGCATAGCGTCGTGTATCTCGGCTTGTGACACGTCGAGCACGTGGCAATCCCAGCTCATGCGTCCGAGGAAGCGCTTGCTTGGCGCGATCGTCGTCGTCGTCACTGTCGACGATGCTGCAGTCGACTCGCTGGCACAAATGTCCGCACTCTGTACATACATACATACACACATAAAACAGCGAGTGGCTGGTAAGCGACTGGCTTGTATCTGCGAAGGCGAGCCAAAAAAGGAAACCTGTGAGTGGGTTGCACTTACGCTGTTGAGCGACTGCTGGGCAGACGCCTTGCGCTGCTGCGTGGAGGACGAGGGTGACGAGAGTGCGCTCAGACGCGGCAGCAAGTGCGCGTCCATTCTCTCTCGAGTGCGGCAGTCAGCACGCAGCAGAGCTCAGCAGAGATGCGATGATGGGCACGCGTCTCCTTGGCATTGCTCTTTTTCGATATGCTTGATTGTGAATTGAAATGGCGCAAAGAGCAATACACAATAGTGTAAATTTACACTGCAAGTTGACTATGGAGAGAAATGAATTTTGTGGTTGTAAAAGGAAATCCGTCATTAAACATTCCACACATTCCAACGAAGAGATACCTACTACGTAGTATTAAGATAGACCTACCATGGGAGATAGGAGACTTGTTATTGCCTGATTATCGCAAACAAGAGCCTAGGCTAAACCAACCAAGGAGGCTCATGCCGTCTTCTTTAATTGGCGACGTCGTCGTGGTCCGTCTTGGACGTGAGCTCCGAAAACTCCTCGAGCACCTTCTGGTCTCGTGCCAACACGCCCGAGACGAATCCAAAGGCGTCGCTGCCCACTGCGAGGCGCACGGGGAGCGTTTTCCCCTCAAATGCTCCAGTTTTGGTGAGCGCGTCCACGATGACCTGGGCGCCCTTGACCGGGTCGCCCGGTTGCTTGCCCACGTGGGACGCCAGGTGCTTCTTGGTCATCTCGATCATGGGCCCAGCCTCGGGGATGCTCGTGGCCGCAGTCACACCATTGTCCCCAAACGAAGTGCGGAACATGCCCAGGTCGATGCACGTCACGTCGATCCCAAAGGGCGAGACCTCGGCGCGTAACGACTCGGTGAGGCCCGCCACCGCGAACTTGGTCGCACTGTACACGCTGATCGCGGGAAAGCTCTGACGCCCGACCAGCGAGCCGATGTTGGCGATCGCACCGCTCTGCTGCGCGCGCATAAAGGGCAGCACGACACGCAGCATGCGGTAGATGCCGAAGACGTTCGTGTTGAAGTTGGCAACGATCTCCTCGGCGCTGTAGGCACAGGAACAGATAGTACAGGAACAGTGTTAGTATCCTGAGCCTAGACCTGGGGTAGCAATAGACAGACGTACCTGCACTCGTCGACGCCACCGATGAGCGAATACCCGGCGTTGTTGACGAGCATGTCGACGCGGCCGTAGACTTGGACAGCGTCCGTTACGGTCTTGAGCACCATGTCGTCGGAGGACGTGACGTCGAGCGCGATGGTAAGTGCGCCGCGCTGCTTGAGGTCTTCGAGCTTGGAGAGACTGCGGGCCGAGGCGATGACACGGTCGCCGCGGGCCAGCGCTGCAAGCGCGATCTCGCGGCCGAGGCCAGATGAACAGCCGGTGATGAGCCAGACCTTGGGCGTCGAGGTGGTGATGGTGGTGATTGGCATTGTAGCTGGTTGGAGGTTGGCTGTTTGGCTGGAGTGGCAAATTGAAGAATGAGAGCTGGGAAGAGGTCTGTTAGAGCTGTAGAGTGAAGGTCAGTAAGTGTAGAGTCATCGAGTTGATACGCCAACAAGAAGAATGGGCCGAGAGTGCAGGTCCTTTGAACAATTTTACCAGGCCTCGCAATCCAGTGGATGACTCAATCTGAGTCATCCACTGGATTGCGAGACCCCAGAAACCTTGAAATTCGTATACCTCACGTGGTATTGTGGCTTTTGCTGGGCACAACACACGCTTTCATTTCCAGTTACACATATAACTCACCTTAGTACAGGCACATCACACTTCAATTCGCTACGAGGCTGGTCCTGCTGGTGGTTGATGCTGGAAACTCGAGTACTTATCCGAGAGCGCGTCCTGCATCCGCTGGTTGAAGTCCCGTGTCTTGCGCCCGAGCCACTTGAGCACAAACGCCACTTCCTCCAGGGCCCCCCGGTCCTGAGGTGGCGACGGACAGGAGGCCTGGTAGTACATCCTCACAATGGCCAGTGGACCACCCCCATCCACCAACGTGGACGACTCTGGGCTGGCCACGACCCAGCCTCTCTCGACGAACGTTGGGCCAGTACCCGAGAGCGCGATCGTCGACGTCCACATAAACATAAAACGCTCGTCTTCGTCAAAGCTGCGCGTGTACGCCATGCCGCTGAGCCCCACCGGGTGCTTCTCGTAGCTGTCCAGAGCAATGCTGAAGCTCTTCTGGAAACTGGTGGTCGTGAGCGCGCGTTTCTACATAAATGGTTGGTTCACAGAACACGTAGCATAATAGAGAGTCAGATTGGTAAACTCACACTCACTATCCCAACAGCTCCATTGTCTCACCACAACATTGCATGGCCCCGTTGTCGTCTGCTGTGGATACGTGCCCTGCCACATGACCAGACCAGCGTCTCGGAATGAACAGCGCACCGTTGTACTCGAGTAGACTTCCGTGCACAGCCCCATGACAGGGTCGCTCGTCTCCCTCATGTGGATGGACGATGATGATGATCCTGAATTAGGCCACTGAGTGTCACCGCCAGCGTCGCTCTTGAGCACCGAGTCGGTCGACAGGTACATTCGCTGGAGCTCCGCTTGCAGTTGCGCTAGCACAGTTGGTTCGAAATGACGAGCTGTCGTCACCAACCTGTCGTTGTGTTGTTGACGGAGTTGGGTCTTTTGCTGGTCTAGTAGCAGCTCGAGTCCCTGTCAGTCACGTATATAATAAACACAGTCAATAATGTGAATCTCCTACTCAAGCAGGCAGGCCGCCTCTTGCGATACAACACATACCTCTGCATTCTTCTTGCTGAGCACGCCCTCGAGCGTCTTGCTCACGAGCAACTTTCGTCGCAATTCGTCTCTCAGCTTCGTGTTGAGCGCTTCAGACTCGAAGCGCTCGCGCTCTCGCAGCGCAGCAAAGTCGAGCCACGTGGCTGCTGCTGGCGCCAGCTGCAGCTCGCTGTGGTGGCGGTTTGCGCTGGACACGTGCACATCGAGCATCAGCACTTGCTGTCGTGCGCTGCTGCTGCTGCTGCTGAGTTCGCAGCCGCGAGCGCGCGCACTGCGTTGTAGCCGCTCGAGACGCGACTGGAGCTGCACCGCCTGCTCTTTCAGCGTCTGCATCTCGTTCTTCTTGCGCTCGCGGTGCTTCTTGACCGCGTTCGATCGGCTCGTCTTGCGTGCCGTTGCGGACTTAGCGCGTGGCTGTGAGCTGGACGTCTGGTGTATTTTGAGCACAGCAGCGTGGTCGCCCAGCGATGGCAGATTGCGGATCACCACGCGGAGACTCGTGTCGTGGTGGGCATTTGCAGGCGACGGTGGTGGTGACGCGACAGCGTGGCCATCTTCGTCACCACCGCTGCTGCTGGCGCCACTGGCACCACTGGTACCGTCGTCGCTGTCTTCGCAGGCGTCGATGAACGCGAGCGCGTCTTGGAGCGTGGCCTGCGGGTCGTCCTCCACCAAGAAGCTCATGGCGAATTGCACAAAGTGACAAAATAGTGAGCACTTTAAAAAACCTTCCAAGTTGACCAGCACTCTTAGTTGAAAAACAGTTAAATACAAAATCTCCCTCCAACAGCCGTGCTCCCCTATTTTTATCGTATATCAGAGGCTATGTAAAAGACAAGGATTCAATAACAGAAAATACGGATGAACTTTCTCGTTTTGCTAGTCGTTTATGCAAATACAACGGCACGACTGGCGGAGGAAGACCTGTACTTCGATGTACAGTACTTATTATGATAGTAATCAATTGGATGACGCTACTACGTCTGACCAACATTCTGCAAGCACCACCAGGCAAAGGCGAAATTGCGGCAGTCATACAGTACCCACAATTGATCGGCATCTGTGCTGCTGAAGAAACTTGGATATCATGCGAGGTTGTCCTGTGCATACTCGGTATCTATGTTGTGCACGCACACAACCGGCATGCTTGGGGCCATGAGATGGAGGCAATAAGCTTGGGAGCGCGTCACTTAGGCTATGATGTACTGTTGCCAGTTGCTGGCGACACACAGGTATTAATATACCCGCCGAGGACATGTCGTGTGCATCGTGAGTAAGGTATGCATGCGCGTGTAAAAGAGCAAAGCAACGCAAGCCACGTCGTCCACTCTCACGGCGACATGGCTTCCTTTTGACATGTATGCATGCGTTTGCTCATGCTCATGCTCACGAGGTGGTTTCCTTTTGGAGCGTTTCCGTTTGAAAATTGAGCCAGATATACGGTGCAGTGACGGTATTCAGTGACGCGCTGTGAGAAAATATAGCGTTCTGGAAATATTTTGTACCAAGAGCATATTTTTCACTGCAAGCCCCGATTTACAGTGACAATTTGCAGTGACCCGTTGGAGATGCTCTTAGTATCATTAGGTGAATTAACAGCGCGCATGATAAGTAATTAGAACGGAATCAAGACGTGCAAGATCTTCGCGGCGCTTTGCAATGAAATTCGCTCGTTTGGCGACACATTCAACTGAAGAACTCGCCGTACTCAAAACAAATTGACTGCTAAAACTCATGCCTCAGAAGTTCTATGTAAATTATGTACGCCGATGGGTCGAAGTACCAATAACGATTGTGAGTCTTGTTTGCATACATACAGACTGAGGCATCCCTATTGCGATATTATCTCTTGGCTTCGAAGCGGCGGCACCGCGGAATGTATTCATAGGAGCGCAATATGTGTAGGGCTGCATGTTAATGAGAACAATTTACGAGTGTGCAGTGGCTGTATCATAGCGTCGATATCAACCGGGTGCATGATGTGGTACGGCAGCGATAATTTAGTCAGTCACACGTGGATGACAAACATCACATGATTTCTCGCTAAAGTGAGGTGTCGATCTTACATTTGGTTATCGTTTGGAACTTGAAGTCGAGGCTCTGCTGGGTAATTTTGTACTGTAATAATACAAGATTGGATCCTGAATCTTTGTAATCTCATATCTGGATAATCATCGACTGATTACCACACACACGTGAGAGGGGCCACATTATTATTATTGCTTCGCTGATGTTCCGAAGGGCGCCATTTGAGCTCAGTCTCGAATCCGACCTGCGCAACAAAACAATATCACAAGAGCTTTAGCGACCATGAGCTTTCTGATGGCCGAGGACGACCCGTTCGCGACGCTCGAGGAGGCCTTCGCGCTCATCGACGCCTGCGACTACTACCACCACCACAACAACAGCAGCAACGACACCAGCAGCTCGGCGACGGCGTCCACGGCGAGCAGTGGCAGCAGCGACGAGGACGCGCCGAGCCTCAAACTGTTTATCCGCAAGACTGCCAGTGGCAAACTGCTTTCCCAACCGCAGCCATCCTCTCGGCCGTACTGTCAGCAGCAGCAAGCTCAGCTGACGGCCAAGGCGGCGGCAGCAGCGACCAACCGCGCGAGGTCGGTCAAGAAGCACCGCGAGCGCAAGAAGAACGAGACGCAGCTGCTACGTGAACAAACGAAACAGTTCGAGGCGCGACTCACGCACTACCAGCGCGTCGCTGCCTGCAGATGCGAGAGAGGAGGCGGAGGGCTGCGTCTCCTCGTAGACGCTCAACGTCCAGCTCGAGAAGCACTGGCTTGCAGTATCAGCAATATTGACGGTGGTGCGCAGTCGTGGTTCGATATTGCGGCGTTGCAGGCGAGAGAGCATTTCGAGTCCGAAGCGTTGAACCTGAGGCTGCGAGACGCGCTCGTGCGGCAAGAGCAGCTCACCAAGTCGCTCGTAGGCGTGCTGAACCAAACGAGGGCCGAGGGGCTCGAGTTGTTGCTCGACTGTCACAAGCAGGAGCTCGTGTTCGACAGGCTCCCCAATGTGGCAAAGCCCCCTACTGTGACCGTGATGGACGACCTCCTCGCCAGCTTGCAGCAGATGTACTTGAGTACTGACTCCGTGCTCAACCTGTCGAGCAAAGCAGTCGACTGGACTGGCGCGGCAACGTCGACTCTCACGCAAGTGGCGCAAGATGACCTGCTCGCGGGCAGGTGTATCGAGGTTACCACGACTGTAATGGTGCACTGCGACTTCCAGGAAGCCGGGCGAGCGGTCTGGCAGCGCATGTTCCAGCCGCCCAAAGCAAACCTTGGGATATTTGCCATGCAGGTACAGCATGTGTATACTGGGCTTGCTGAGTGTATACCTCTTTGAGCTCACGCTGACCACTCATTTTCCTTGTTGTGTGTATAGTCCCAAGAACTCACAAGCGAGAGTTTCCAAAAGAGCTACGACCTCGTGGTGGACCTACCGGACCAGCCGCCTCTAAAGCTCCACGGCACATCGTACCTGCACAAATTTGACGAAGCCAGTCGCTTCATGATCATGTGGACAGCGATCGTCGCGCTGCCGGACGGCGGACCGCAGTTCACAGAGAAGAGCTGGATCGTGCTGGTGCCAAACGTTTCAGCTAGGGGTGCGATCGCCAAGACAGTCTACCAGGTCTCCTGTGCGCCCCAGGGGCCGACAGTGTCGAAGCAGACGAAAGAGCAGATCGCACTTGTGCTCAAGTCGCTCAGTCGAAAGAAACGCGAGTACCTCGAGATGATGCAGGACCTGTTCCTGAGCGAGTTCGCGGGCGTTTACGACAAACCGCCATCGCCGGTAGTAGCGC
>JAASFY010000942.1:0-13813 GCA_023334035.1 Globisporangium okanoganense
CCCCCCCCCCCCCCCCCCTCTAAAATGCTGAAGGCACACCAGTTGTCTTCGTATCGAGGTCGCGTCTCGTCGCGTGGTTGCCCAACGTTGCGAACTGCGGTGCGAAGCGGTCCGAAAACAGAACATTGAGCAAGCGGACCGCGCGGTTCTTCGTCTTGCGTGATGCTTGCTCGTCCTGCTCGGCTCCTCGGGCCTCACGACACACAGCTGCTTTGTACTGATTAGATCGAACGAGCTCTGCAATGCGTTCTTGCTTTGAAACCGACCTGCTCAAAGTAATCTTCCGGGCTGTGCACTCGCGACGAACCTGATCGACAGTCCAGAGGTTGTAATCGTCGCTTGTGGGTGGCGGTAGTTTGCCACCACGCACGCTCCAGTTCGCAGCAGCAACAGCAGCTCCTTCCATCGCACACGACGTTTGAGAATTATGTCATATTGGTGCGCACAAGGAGTGGCCTGTTAAATTCGCTAGAGCACGATGTGCACTGACTGATTCCATAAGTCCTCTAGGTTGGCGTTGATACACCAATTGTGCAAGTGCATGCAAGTGTGGGTGACCTTGGGCACGTTGGATAACCGAACCCGCAGTGGCTTCGCGAAAATGCGTCACTTGTTTACAAGCAAGCCGAACGCCATCTCGATTCGAATTCTGAGTTGGCTGAGGTGGAAGTTGTAGCTATTGCGATATATGGCGCTCGTCTGTGGTCGTGTGTACGGCATCTGTAGGTTGTTTGAGTTGCTGTAAGCGTTGTCACCAATAATGTACGTCTCCCCTGGCATTGATTCCATGACTGTCGACAATCTCCACTTCTTGTACGCCTTTGAGTCGCTCATACCTCCTGGTGCAGCACACAAAAACGCCGTGAATCGGCTCTTGCTGTCACAGCACGCCTGGACGTTGATACCGTAACGCCGGTAATGGCCCGAGTAAAACGAGACCACTCTGCCCACTTCGTTCTTCCTGGGGACTCGAATCCCGCACAGCCACCCGTCAACTGCGCCAATGCAGCCCTTCATTATGCCGCCGTGGCCGAGACCACAGAAGCGCTCTTGTTCGCACTGGATCCTGGATCGCGCGCTGCTCGGCAGGAAATATCAGCTGGAGCTCTTCTTTCCTGCAAATTGCCTCAAATAACCTCATGGACTGCGTCGTAGAACGCTTGTACGCTTACTCCTGCCATAATGCGAGTTGGGTGGTAGGAGTAGCCGGCCAGCCAGCATACGCAAACTGTAGCTTGTTCACAGGTGTAATCTCCTCGATGCCAGTCCGATTGGCCGACTTTACTGCGTTCACCACGTGTAACGGGGCGAGAGCACCGTTAGTTAGCGTACACGTTGGTCTTACGAGGAAGCGTAAGGGAGCGCGCTTGTGGTTATTTAGGAAAAAGGGAAGGAGGCCATGTGTGGCCTCAAATGCACGGTCGACTCCTTATTGGCCAATATTGGGGAGTATTGACCAATCAGTGAGTGACACCTCAAATAACTATCAACCAATGAAATGGGGACACGTCGGTCGTACCTAACGTGTAGTGTGCGGTACACCCCGTCACACCACGAGCTCTGGGCCGATCAGACGAAGAAGACACTCAAAAGAACGGACCGACATGCGATATTTTTTTTGAACTGTCCTTCATTGAGCAGCATTTCTGCATGGGACTGCCACTCCACTCGTGATCGTTGCCAAGCTTTTTGACGGCGCGGCACCGAATCATGAACAGCGGCGGCGGCGAGCACGAGAACGAGCTCTAGCTCCTCGCCGGATGAGCTCTCCGACGATGACGATGAGCTCTCCATCTTGCCGGTCTTGCACAGCCCGTTTCTGTTTGACCGAGTAAGTCAGGCATGGCAGTTATTTCTTTCGGATGTGCCATTCCCTAAACTCACGCCGTGACACAGCGCGGAATCAGCCAATTAGATAGCTCTATTTGCTGATGGCGCCATGCCACTTCCGTTAGGAATGGCCCTTAGGATGTCCAACATGAAATAGCAGGCTCGGTCTGGTTTTTGGAAGAGCCAAACTGCTCCGATATTGATTGGCTCATTCTGAATTCATCATTATCCGATAATTTTTACTCATGTTATGGTTGATTTACAGGGCATATCCCTTTGGGACGTATTTCAAGGCACCTTAAGAAATTTCTGCTGTGGAATGAGATTTTGTATGAGCGACACACAGTTGGCACGAGCGGAAAGAAAAAAGAAAACGTAGTTCACTGGTACTCATTACAATAGCAGGCGTCATCTTGCCTTCTCACAATGATCATCTTTCGTGACCATTTTTAGCGGGCAAAAATTTGCGACATGATCAGAGGCAGGCAGATAAATATACCTTAGACCTAAAATATGTATGTCCAAATCTAATCGTACTTAATCGGGCGTTGTTTCCAGAGGCCAGCGTATTGCGTCCTATTGGCTGAAACCATGCCAGTTTGCGCCAATTGACGAAAGGAACCTGCTTCTTTTTATTTCATTTTGATTGGACAAAAACTGCCGTCGCTTTTTTTCGTTTTGCTGATTGATCTCCGCTGGCTGCCCAGTCAATCCGGTTCAAAATGGACCAAGATGGTCATATAGGTTGGTAGTGCAATATGGGGGAGGTGTTCATGCGACGTCCAGTGCGGTTGAAACGACGATGCATGGTGACACCCATACTCCTACTTGCTTTGTCGTCACTTACTTGCTATCCGCGATGCATTTGAGCTTAAAGACTGGTTGCAAGACGCGATTCTCTTCTTGGGGGGGGTCGAACCATTTCCCTTTTTGAGCCTCGAATTGTGTCTGCCTGCCTCGTTTTGTGTCCCAAAGGGATACACCGTTCGACATTTTCCACAACAATCGTACTTTGCAGAATCTGTCAACGTGGCCGCACTTCGCCATCTTTGGATTGAAAAGCGAAAGGAAAGACTGCCAAAGCTCGTGACGACGATGGCGACAGCGGCGATGCAGTCGCTCCAGGAGAAGCAGAAAGGTGCGTCTGCGTAACTAAATGGTGCCTCCTGTGGCTGCGTACAGCAGTGACGCAGCTCTGCTTTCACTCTCTCTGTCGTGCGTTGCGCGGTGCTCTATCCGCGTGCTCGTCGTTGAAATATCCATTGCCTAGACTGATTGTTTCGTTGCTTGTAGAGAATCTGCTGCGCATGCTGGACTTCAACGCAGAGAACAGCAGCTTCCACGACGCAGGACAGGACTCGGCGTGCGTAGTACAGTCGTATTACATTGTGGCGTGATTGTGTCTGTGTGCTGACGATGAATGGCTTTAATGTGAAACAGAGACCACTGGGGGGAGCAGTGGAAAGTGCTCGTGTACGACAAGTTCTGCCGCGACATCATCTCGCCGATCCTTAAGCTGCACGAGCTGCGCCGCAAAGGCGTGACGCTGCACATGCTCATCGACGCCGAGCGCGACGCGATCCCGGACGTCCCGGCGATCTACTTTGTCGAGCCCACGCCCGAGAACATCCGCCGCATCGTCGCAGACTGTGCCAAGGAGCTCTACAGCGCCGTGCACCTGAACTTTGCGTACCCGCTCAGCCGCGAGTCGCTCGAGCTGCTCGCGCGGCTCTCAGTGGAAGCCGGCTGCACAAGCATGGTGAGTAGCCAACTCAACAGCTAAACGAAAAGCTGGGAAAATATGAACTAACAGTGCTGTTGTTACTGTAATACTGCTGCCTTTATAGATCTCGAAGGTGTTTGATCAGTACACGAACTTTGTGTCGCTCGAGCCGAGCCTCTTCTCGCTCAACCTGCCCAGCAGCTACCGCGCGTACAACGACCCGCACGTGCAGGACACGCAGATCGAGCAGTCCATGAGCGGCATCGTGCAGGGGCTCTTCTCCGTGCTGGCGACGTCGGGAACGGTGCCCGTCATCCGCTGCCCGAACAACGACGGCCCGTCGCGCATGGTGGCCGAGCAGCTCAGCAACACGATCCGCGACCACCTGGTGCGTCCGTATTACTATCATGCGACTGATTTATGGTGGTTATTAACTCTGCTGTGTGCCTGGCTGTAGACTGCGCGCAATGGCGTATTTAGTGAGGGCAGCGCCAACTTCCAGGTACAATTGCTTTCATGGCTAAGGCGTGGCTTCATTGAGAAGTTATGCTAACCTCACGATCACAATTTCTGTGTTGTCTGTTATAGCGACCGGTGCTGATCATCATGGACCGCAATGAAGACCTCGCATCGAGCCTGCACCACCCGTCCACGTACCAAGCGCTGGTGGATGACATGCTCAAGATCCAGATGAATCGCGTGAAGGTGACGGTCAAGACCTCGAGTGGTGGCAACGACAGCAACACACAGGCAGGAGCTTATGGCAGCCGCTCAGTCGAGAAGACCTACGACCTGGACGTCACGAGCGACAAGTTCTTTGAGCTCCACGCGGGCAGCCTGTTCCCTGACGCGATCGATGCGAACGAGGAGGAAATGAAGCTCGTGACGCGGAAAGAAGAGCAAATTCGCGCGCGGGTGAGCCATCTTTTTTTTAATCGTGTCTTCTATATTAGAAAATATGCATGTGTTGTGGTTTGACTGACACCTCTTTGACTATTTATTGTCTGTTAGACTGGTGGCAACGACGCTCTGCTGAACGGCACGAAGGACCTAGTCGCGGCCGTGGACACGCTGCCCATGCTCGTGGAGAAGAAGAAGATGCTGGAGATCCACACCAACATCTTCCAGGCCGCCTTTGAGCACGTGACTGCGCGCCACGTGCCGTCGTTCTCTATGCTGGAGCAGAAACTTATCGACGGCTCGCACGCGGACAAGAGCGAGCTGCTGCAGCTGCTCTCGAGTGCGGAGACGGGCTCCCTCGCCGACAAGATGCGGCTCCTGATGATCTACTACCTCACGAGCGGCGCGTCGGGCTCGGAGATCGCCGAGTTCGAGAATGCGTTCCAGCAGTACGCTTCTGCGCAGGAAGGAGGAGGCGAAGCGTTCGCTCACGCGTGGACGTTCATCAAGAAGCACACGGCGTTTCAGAAGCACGCGAGCGTGGGCGGATCGCTCAACGCGGAGTCCACGCCGCCAGCGAGCTCTGCAGCAGCCGTCGCGGGCGTGAACATGAGCAAATTCAAGGGCCTGGCGCAGGGTTTCTTGGCGCAGGCGGCTGCGAGCGTCAAGAACTTTCTGCCCGAGAACAAGAAACTACACATCACGCGCGTCGCGGACGCGATCTGCGACCTGCGTCCAGGCACAGAGGACGAGACGTTTTTGTACTTGGACCCGAAGGTGTGTCGTTGTTTAGTTGTTATTGCTCTGTATGAAGGTTGATGGCTAACTGGTATGGATGGATAACAGATCAAGAGCCACGGCGAGGTGCCTCGACAGCGCACGCCGTTCCGCGACGTGATGGTATTTATGATCGGCGGAGGCAACTACAACGAGTACCAGAACCTCATGGCGTACGCCAAGGGCCAGCAGCCACCGCGGTCCGTCTGGTATGGCTGCACGGAGCTGCTCAGTCCCGAGGAGTTCCTGCAGCAGCTCAACGCCATCAACATTTAGACAGTGGAGACAAGACATGGACGACAACCAGTTTCCATCATCAACAACAGCGAGACGAGTGAAAAAAAAGAAGCAAAGGGGGTAAATTCGTGATCAAAGGTATGCATCGTTGTTTTCTGTTGTTGTTGTTGTTGTTGTTGTTATGCCAGTGCGTAGTGGAGAAAACACTGTTCTCATGTATTAGGCTAGCTGCGTACGGATGGGAAGGACGAAACTATTCAGCCAGCCAGCCTTTCGAGCTACACGCAGTCGTTGCCGCTGATGTCGAGACAGGAAAAGTCGTGGGTGGACTTGACCACCTTGGCCTTGTACGCCACGCTCTTGCCGCGCGTCCATGAGAACGCGTTGTCCCACGTGAGCACAACCGTGCCTTCTTCCGTGGCCGTGAAGGAGCCCGCGACCGTCTCGCCGTTCGCCGTGCGCGTGACCGGGATCTTCTCGGCCTCCTCGGCGCCGCCCATGCCCTGCGTGCGAAACTTGACGCCAAAGTCCACGTCGTGCGCCTTCACCTCGTACTCCCAGCAGATCGTATCGTTCACGCTCATACGGAAGGGCAGCTGCAGCGTCCCGCCCGCCTTGATGTCCGCTTGGGTCGCGCCGTCTTCGCAGAGCAGCACGTAGCTGTTGCGTCCCAGGAACCCAGTCTGCGGGATCGCGTGCGTCGTGTCCTTGCCGCCGAGCAGCTTGGGGAGCTTGTCGCGGCCGCCCACGAGTTCTACGAGGTGCGCGTGCGAGTCGCCGCCCATGCAGATCTTGCTCAACTGGGTCTCCTGGAGCAGTTTGGTCGTGATCGTGTTCCAGATCTTGTGGAAGATCCACGGCGTGTGCAGGATGATCGTCTCGCGCGTGGTCTCCGGATAGCACTTGGTGGCGATCGCAATGACGCTCTGCATGCGCTTGAGCAAGCGAGGGTTGAAGCGCGCGATCGAGAAGCCTGTGAGATCGCGCACAAAAATGCTCTGCACGACCTTCTCGTGTTTGCGGCTGAGCTGGTCGAGCTTCATCGCGCGGTACTCCATTTCGTAGAGGAAGAACGTCTGCCACTCGTCGTCGCTCACGTCCTCCACGAGTCCGCGGAAGTCGGCGTAGCCCGACATCTCAAAGTAGAACACGTGGCTCTGCGAGACGTCCATGAGGTCATACGCCTGCAGGAACGGCAGGTGCGGACTACAGAGATCAACATTGTCAAATTGGTTGGTTAGGACCAAAAGAAAATCCAATTCCACAGCCGCCACGGTCAAGATCAACAGAGTCACTCACATGATCTTCTGGAAGTGCGGGAACTCGTCCGGGCAGAGGTTCTTCTCGACGATCGCCTCGCGCACGGCGTCCAAGTTGAGCTTCTTGCGCAGCTCGAGCATTTTGCGGAACTTGGTCGCGGCCACCGCCACGTTCATCTTGTGGCCGCGCAGGAAGCGCAGGAGACGCACGTCGCCCACCAACTCCGGAAACTTGGCGAGCGGCTCGACCTTCAGATCGTCCTCAAGGCTTGTGCGAAGCGCTTATACGTCAACCATCCACCTAGGTTAGTATACAAGTATACATGCATGCTGCCCACTGTGATAGTACTGGGGAATATAATACCGAACCTCGGAGGTTGTCTTTCTCCTGCTCAGGGTTCCCGGACGAGATGAAACAGCGCCACTCGGTGTGCTCGTCCACGAGGAGCTTGGACGCGGGTGAGTGCACGACCGGGATCTCGCTAAGGTCATCGCTTGGGGACGAGAAGTACACGGATGCCCGTCTGGGACTTGAAAGGGGACTCCCGCTGCTGGCGCTGGCGCTGCTCTTGCGGCGTGACGCCATGTGCTCAAAGTGCTCCTGGGACGACAGGCGCCGGATACGCTCCTTCTCCATCGCCTACAGGAACACAGGTATACCATCAAACTCAGTAAACCTTGGTCAAGAGGAAGGTACAAACCTCACGCCACAAGCTGTGTGACTTTTGGCGAGGAGCTACGAACCTGCACAGCAAGCTCTTGCTTAAGTACGCGCTCGTGGCCGTCGCTCGACTCGATGGCTTCACGCTCGGCAATGCGGCGCTGGCGCTCCTGCTCCGCGGCCTCGATCGCGTCGCTCTTGCTGCGCTCGCGCAGCAGCTGTTCCTGCACCTTGGCGATGTCGTACTCGCGCACGCGGCGCTCCTGCTCCTCGTTCTGCGCGCTCTTGGAGAACTCGATGTTGATCTGCCGCACGATCGCCAGTTCGTCCTATAAAAGCCCACAGCACAGCAAACACACACTCACAGTCAGCGTCAGTCTCCTGTACCCGTATATTAATACCAGTTCTCATTCGCTAACGCGTTGTACCTCACGGTCTTTGTCCTCGTCCACGCGACGCTGCTGCTCGGCATCCGCCAACTCCTTGGCTCTAATGACATGCCAGCACAACAGTCACAGCAGAGGGGTACAGTGAGTATCACACATACATACAGACTGCAAGCATGTCGCCCGCACTTTTGCTGGTTCACCACGCGGTCCCGCTCGCGCGCCTCGACGTCTTCCTCGGTCTCTTCGCCCTCGCTCGGCTCCTTGTGGAAGAGGAAAAGGCTCGCGCTCTCGCGGCGGTTCGGGTACAGCGCCACGGCCGCCGCTGGCATTTCCTGCTGCTGGGCGTCCAGTGTGTCGTTCATGCTCTCGTCACCAAGCTCCATTGGTCGGCCTGTTTGTTGTTGTTGCTGAGCTCCTGTTTGATTGTGCGGAGAAGAAAGACGGGAAGATGGGGGTGTTTGTATGAGAATTTGTTTGGCTCGTTGGTTTCGATCTTGAAGAGCCGCCAGAGTTGTGGCTGTAGTATAGTGGAGGCTCACTGAATTGATGCTGTGGTTGGAATCAGATGGACTCTTTATGCACAAAAGCATGGCTTCATTTGTGCTCGAGAAGCTCACCACACACAGCATGCCTTGTTACGTACGTACAAATCCAATGTACAGCTTGTCTGCCCACGAGCTTTTCCTCACCTACTACTCCTCGCTTTCGCCAGCAGCAGCGGCCGCAGTATCGGCTTCTTGCTGGCGCACGAGCTCAGCCAGCGCGTTCAAGTCCTCGCGGTGGGCGACCACGGCCTGGGTCCAGAGATACAAGCAGAACGCGATGGGGCTGCCAGCATCAATGTCGGCCTTTGATACCTCGCTGAGCGCCTGCTTAGCATCCGCTACGCCCGGGGGATTCGTGACGGGGAAGCCTTCGAAACACGCCTTAAGCCTCGTCTCTTCAAGTAGCGGCGCGATCTTCTCCCAGCTCGGAGTCTTAGTCACAGGGTTGAACAGCGCAGGCTTGGGGTACCCAAGCAGCCCCATAGCCACCGCAAACACGGCCACGACGGGCTGTTTGAACGGGACGATGCGCGCCGAGGCCATCGCCAATGTCGGCACGTGGCTCGTGAGCAGAAAAAGCATGAACGCGGCGCGGAGCTCGATCTCCTTGGTGTTCTTCTCGTCCTCCGGGAGCGACTGGAGCTGGATCATGAGGTTCTCCTCCTGCACGGCAACCTGCGCGGCGTACGCGACGTGGAACTCGTGCAGCAGCGCGTCATCATTGGCTGTCTTGCGCTCAAAGTCTTTCATGTATAGCGTGCGCTCGAGCTCCTCGACGCTCTGGATGAACATGACGCACGCGCGCTGGAACGACTCGATCTCCGGCTGCGTGAACGACCGCGCCTGGCCCATCGTGTCGACAGAGACCACAAGCCAGTCCTCCTTGATGTTGGGCGTCTCTGGGTTCGAGTCGTTGAACACGTCTGGGTGCAGGAAGCAGTTGTACTTGAGCCCTTTCGTTAAGTACGCACCGAGCTTGGGCACGTGGAAGAACTTCATGCGCGGCTCGCGAAGCACATTCTCGATATGGACGAACTTTGGCACCATGGGCGGCAGCGGGTTCCCTTCGGTGTCCACGGGGACCACTGGGTCCTCAACCTCCTTGAATACGTCGAACGTGACGCCACGTTCTTCGGTCACGAACTTATCGACCGTAACGGAATCAGATTTCGAGCTCGCGACCCAGTGCACGAGCTCCACGCCCGCTGGATTGAGGGATTTCTTGCCGACGTACGCCTCTTCGGCGTTCAGCGCCGCGCAGAGCCACGTGAGGAACCGCTGGCAGAGCAGCGGCACGCTGGCCTCGCCCTGCAGCTGCACGAGCATGTTCTTTTCCTGCGCGACTGTCTATATATCATCCAATCAGAAAACACACAGGCTCGTGAGACAACAATAATATAACACAAATGATCAACAATATGAGCGACACACATAGAGAGCAACATGCCTGGTCCAGCTCGGTCTGGAGGCCATCCGAGCTGTTGTTATTGCCTGGGTACTGCGCTGACTTGTTCGTCCGTGACGACGACGGCGGCGGCGAGGCCTTCTTGAGCTCCTCCATGCGCTGGTTCTCGAGCTCGTTCTCGACGAACTTAAGCAGATAGTTGCCCAGGTACTCGACGGGGTCCTCCGGCTGCAGGATCGCGAGCTGCGCCATGGCCTCAGTGAGCGGCGCGGCCACCGTCGACCGCAGGTACGCGTGGTCCAAGTCGAAGCTGCCTGCTGCGCTACTGCTGTTGCCACTGCTCATGGCTGCTCGCTCTCGTTGATCTCCCTTTAGCTGTTGGAATGCTTCTTGAGGACAACGAAGCGGCGCGGCATTTTTATTGGACTTTTTTGGATGTTTTTTTTGCGCACTCGAGTGAGAGTGATGGTAGCGGCAACTTCAAGTTGCTTGCTGCCCCGCGCCAGATTCAACGCACTCTCTCACTTTCCTTTTTCCCCTTCGAGCCACACAAACGACCGACGAGCGAGAGGAGAACCAGAGACAGCGCGCGTATATAATTCAAAAGGACGACGAGTGATTGCGATGCTACACACGAACGATGCAAACTATGTAACGCGATTGCATCAATGACCGAAGAGTGAAGGGTGCGTACTTACTTTTTCTGGTGGTTGACGTAGCGCAGAGCGAGAGCAGCGAGGACGCGGAAGCCCACGATGTAGCCGACCATCATGACAAAGTTGGTCACGAGGTCGTCGTATTTTATCTTGAACACGTCCTCGGTGAACGCCTTCACCGTCACGTGGCCGAGGTTCACGGGCGAGTTGGCGAGTGGCTGGCAGCTGAGCTCCGGGCCGACGCTCGACCACGTGGCCGTGAGCTCGTTGTAGATCGGCTCGGTCAAGCAGTCGGCGAACACGAGCACCACCGCGATGGAGAACGGAAAGCGCAGCGATGTGATGGTGTAGAGCCACTGGTAGCCCGCCGGGATGGCGCTCGCCGGCGGACTGAAGCCCATGAAGAGAAGCAGGATGTTCAGCAGGAGGATGCCCAGAATCGCTGCGACCTCTTCGCTCGGCAGCGCGTACGCGAAAAGCTAGCCCATAAACGTTTGCATGAGCAGCATGAGCGAAAAGTTGAGCCAGAAGAGCACGGCCGTAGCGAAGCCCACCATCGGGTAGAAGATGAGCGTGAAGAGCAGGGCGCTGGAGAACACGTAAGGCACCTCCGCGCACGTCGATCCGACAAAGTACCAGAAAGTGTTGTACGTCTGCGAGGCGCGCTCGCGGTAGAAGGACGTTCGCTTCTGTGACGCGATTGGGATCACGCTTGAGAACGCGACGAAGCTGATGAAGACGATCACGAGGGAGATCATGCCGATGCCCGAGTTTGTGCCTTGGTACGACGCGTAGTCGGCGCCCGTGAAGATCAGCCCGAAGAGCAGCGAGATGATGAGGAGCATCACATAGCGGGTCAGGTTGTACGACGGCGAGCGCCAGTACAAGTCCATGAAGCGGCCGACGACAAACTTCATTTGCGTTATGAAACTCGCCGCACGCTTGTGGGTGAACTTGAGCTCTGGGACGTCTGCGGTCGGGGAACAGACGCCAGGCTTCGTCATCTCTACCTCCATCGTGTGCTTGAGCTCGCTGTTGTTGAAGACGTGAACGAAGTCGGTGTCGTCAGCGGACGTGTTACTCACACCAGCGCCGATACACTCGAGCATCCACGTCTCTGGGTTGTAGCCCACTGAAAGCGGAGACACACTTGGGATGCCCTCAAAGTAGCCGACCAAATTACGGCAGTTCGTGCCCAAATCACCGAAGAAGACCGTCTCGCCACCGCGCTTGAGCAACAGCAGGCTGTCGAAGAGTCTGAAGACTTCAGACGAAGGCTGGTGGATTGTGCGCACGACTGTGCAGCCAGTGTTCGCCACCTTGCGCACGCCGTCTATGACCAGCTTGGCCGAGCGCGCGTCTAGACCACTCGTCGGTTCATCGAGGAACAGCACACTGGGCCGCGCAGCGAGCTCAACTCCGATCGTCAAGCGCTTCATTTGCTCCACTGATCTACCGCGGATTATCTGGTCAGCGATGTCGTGCATATCCAGCAGCTCGAGACACTCGTTGACTGTCTCGAACTTGGCTCTGGCTGGTATACTGCTGTCCTGGCGCAAGAAGGCGCTAAACGTCAGGGCTTCTCGAATCGTCGACGCACTGGAGTGGATGTCCGTCTGCTCATAGTAGCCGGTAGCGCGACGGATCGACAAGTCGGTGGCTTCGTAGCCGTTCAACAAGATCTGGCCCTGGATCTTGCCTCCCGTCTTGCGGCCAGCGATGACGTCAATTAGGGTCGTCTTCCCCGCTCCCGACGATCCCATGAGAGCAGTGACGGTGCCTGGAAGTGCGTATCCAGTGATCTCCTTGAGCAGGTCGATGGTCTCTTTCTTTGGGTTGCTTGGCAGCGGAACCGTGTACCAGAGGTCCTTGAACGCAAGGGTCACAGGAACGAAGTTATTGTCCTTCGCCTTGATGTCCATGACGATGTCACTGTCCGACAGCAAGTTGGCGTTGACGGCGACACTTGGGTCCGAGCTCTTTGGCGTCTCCATGAGTACGTAGTGGTCGTCAACCGCTTCACCACCCTTCTTGTCTGCTACCACGCTTCCAGGGGCTTCAAAGCGTTTGTATTCGAGCGCAGCGTACGCCATCACCATGAAGAGCGCGTAGAACGCCAGCAGGACGACCACTGCGTACGGAATCCAGTACTTCTGGCTGTCCACGTCAAAGAGACTCAGGTAATACTCACCCATGGTCTTTCCGTCGTACTCCGTGCAGTAGTTCACGCTGTCGTACTCGCAGACGTCAAAGTCACTCGAGCGGTACTGGTTGACCGCGATGGCGCGGAGAGCCCAGCTCACTGGGTTGAGCCAGTAGATCCAGATGAAGTAGTCCGAAATCTTGCTCTTGAGGACGATGAAGCCCGAGAAGATGATCGTGACGTTGATCGAGATCATCGACAACGGCGTCGCGACGTTGTTGTCCGGACAGACCGTGGTGAGGAAGAAGAAGAACGTGCTGAACGCCAGGTTGCACAGCAGCACTATCACTTGGAAGATGACGAACTCAGCCACGCCAGACGCGAAGCCGCACATCCAATACACGAGCGAGCCAAAAAGGAGCGTCTCTGCGACGGCGACCGGCACCTGTGCCAACACATTCGCGAGCACGTACGTCGACGTGCGGAAGAAGTTGGCGTTGCGCTGCTTGTAAAAGATGTCGCGCGCAGCGAAGAACGCCGGAATCTGCGGGAACTGGCCCGTCGCCAGGAACATGATGCACGTGAAGACGATGCCAATCACGACCTGGATCTGCTTGGAGTCAAACTGGTAAAACGTCGACGCGTCCAGCAGCCCCGTGAACACGATCATCACGACGCGACTCGCGAGAAATGGGATATTGCGGAACTGCACCAGTATCTGGCGTCGTAAGAGCGTCGACGTGTTCTCCCAGAACGACTGATGGAACTCCGGCATTTTATCCATGTGCTCGTCCACACTCGCGAGCACCTCGGAACTGAGAGGGACTTCCAGCATCTCGGCGTAGGTGGCCGAACTGCGAAACGCCTCAGCGAATTCGCTTGCGGACCGAGGTCGCTGGCTCACGCGCTTTCTCGGAGTACCACCTCGGACTTGCTCTGCTGCTTGGTGCCGAGATCCAACAGGAACTCGACCACGCCACGGTTCGATGGGCATACGAAGCCCAGGTCGTGGAAATACTCGACCACCTGCTCACGCGGACCGTGGTACATCAATTCACCCTCGTTCAGAATCATGGCGTCGTCGAACAAGGCAAAGACCTCGAGAGCTGGCTGCAGCAGCGCGATGGCCACCGTCTTGTGAAACTGCTTGGCAATGCTGCGCTGCGTGCTGACGATATCGAACGTCGCCGCGCTATCGAGGCCCGTGCTGATCTCGTCCATGAGCGTTACGTACTTCATGCCAAACTCCATCTCACCCGTGGTCACGCGCTTGCGCTCACCGCCCGAG
>JAASFY010000943.1:0-13796 GCA_023334035.1 Globisporangium okanoganense
TACCGCTTCGGCTTCAACTGCGGCGGTCTCGGCGGCTGGGCCTACCCGCTCGGCTACTGGAACACGTTCGGCGCGGGCCTCTACGGCGGCGGCTGCGGCCTCGGCATCCCGTTCGGCGGCCTCTTCTACTGCTAAGACGCCGTGCCTGGACCGCGTTCGATCTCTCTCACTCAGGTGTAGTTATTCGATCCAGTGCGACGAGCAAGGAAGTAGCCGCCAGACGATAGACGATCGTGAGATACCGGTTGGTTCATTTGCAGCGACAGCGGCGGAACGACTCTGTCGTATATGATGCTGAGCTAACACGCTTTTGCTTCTTGGCGCTTGACTTGTTTTGTTCGCTCTACCCACAGTGGCCGAGAGCTACCTTGACTTTCTGAACATCACTTACACGGCGTGTTGTGGCATGGTCAAGGCATATATAGAGAGCTGACCGCCGGTGGCTACCGATATCAGTCCACAAGGCTGTACAGCTTGTCAAGACCCCTGGTTAGCCACGCTTGCTCTCGCGAAGTACGCGCTTGACTTTAGGCGTCGACGAGCATCGCGTAGATCGGGCTCGCGACCACCTCCAGACCTCCTCGGTTACAGCGACTCCGTACTTGAGGTTGAGCTCCTCCACCAGGACGACGCCCTCCACCAATTAGCCCTCGACACCAGTCGCCACTCTCAAACTCTCGCTTCGTACACGGGAGCACCTGGTCGACCTTGCTCTTCGGATCCACATCTTCAACCTCGATCAGCTCGTTTTGCGTTGGCCAAGGTAGTGATCTTTCGCTCTTATGCTTCTTCGCCGCAGAGCCAGCGTGCATATCTTGAGACGCGTCGCTTCGATGCGGAAATGTAATGCTTGAGCCGACTTCCTGTCGAGTCGTTGACCTGGAGTTGGTTCACTTGTTAGTCGTATGATCCATCGTACACATTCGTATAAGTACGCATCGAGGACGCTTCGTCGAATATCAACAGTACGATAATGTGCTTTTTCCAAAAACTAAATTTCAAATCGGGTTGTTGGGATACCGTTTTGGAACATCTCGGGGGTATATTCCAGCAGAACTTTATACCATAAATTAAAGTTCTCTATTTGTCGATTGTAGTGCAATGTGGTTATCGTGTAACCTTTTCGTGCGCCATCATCAACCGTAACCTTCCTTTGCGCGGCTTTTCCCATGATCCCATTTCTCATTCATTATCGCAGCATATTAGTAGAGGAGAGCAGATCCAGACTTCGCACCGAGAGAGAGAGCGAGCGAGCGAGCGAGCGCCTCTCTATCCACATCCACGTCCACATACTCTCAACAGCAACAGCTACAGCCGATGACACACGTGCCGCCGCTCTTCGCCAACGCGCTGCGCTACGTGCCCGGCGACCGCGTGCGCACGCCCTTCGGCTCGGGCGTCGTGCGCTCGCTCAGGTAATGACCACAAACTTCAACTGCGTTTGCTTGCTTGTTGAGTGTATCCGCTGCTGTGTTGAATGACGCATTTGCTATTTGAATATATGCGCTGTGGTGATGATGCAGCGACCACAAGAGCCATGTGGAAGTGGAGCTCGCGTTCGGCGCGACGCTCTACGCAACGGTGCGTTCCTGTGCGCATATCATTTGAGCAAGGCTCGTAGTATCAGTGTTCAATAGTAGTTTAATCGCATTATTGACGGTTGCAGCGCGGGAGCCTCGTCCCGGAGTTCCGCATGCTCGAGTGCGGCGAGATCCCGAAAGACACGACGGTCCTGCTCATCGATTCGTCCGAAACGAGCTTGCAAGGCAAAGTGCAGGCATTCCAGTACGTTATATATATTTGCTATTTAACAGTGCACAAAAACGAACTAACGAGACGTTGTTGTTGTTGGTATGGTGTGATTGATTTTCGTAGCATCCGCGAACAGCAATACGAAGTGCTCTTGCTGGAGAATGACGCAAATGGCAGCATTAATGGCGATGGCGAGACCCGCCTCGTTGAGGTACGATACGCCACAGTCACACGCTTGGGTGATGCAAAGCGTCACTAACTCAAGCTGTGTGTATTGCTCCATGGTATGGTTGTTGTTTTCTTTTAGAAAACCGCGCTTCGTCTGGCGCCACACACGCGCGTGCGCTCCAAGCTCGGCCTCGGCGTCATCACCGAGTACAGGTAACGAACGATTCATCGTGCCGTATCGTCCTTACTGAACGCCAGTGAACTGACACGAGCGCACTTGTTCGTTTCGTGATGGCAGAGCCTCGAGCGACTCGTACGTTGTCAAGCTCGACTTTGGCGGCGTCGGGTACATTGTGGTACTACGTTTACGAGGAGCTCATTATATAGCGATAGAACTAGATGATGAGCTAACTGACTATGGTATTGTGTGTGTTTGTTTGTTTACGTGCAGCCGAACGACGTGTTGTGCGTGGACCTGCGGCTGCTGGAGAAAGTGCCCAAGCCGCTCTCTGCCGACGAGATATTTCAGCAATTTGAAGGACGCATCACGCGCGAGGACGCGCAGCTACTGAGCGAGAAGGCGCACAACACGTACCAGCGCGTGCAGCAGTTCTGCGAGCAGCACGCCGAGACGATTTCGTTTTTGTCGACGAACGCCACGTACGGCGACCAGTACTCGCAGGCGCTCGCGTCGCTCTTTGACCCGTCGCTCGCCGAGGCGAAGGACCGCATCAAGGTCGCCGGTGTAAATGAGCTCGAGAAGCTCAAGACCATGGCTTTCTCAGCCAAGAAGACGCTTGAGAGCGAGCTCCTGGACGGCAAGGACGCCTCGGCGTTCTTTGCACAGGCCGCCAAAGTGCTGGGTCAGCTGAAGAATAGTAACGAAGTGAAGGAGTTTGAGCTGAACCTGCGCTCCAAGGCAACTGAGGAGCTCGAATTGGCCAAGCAGAAGATGCAAGTGGACCACTCGCCACAGGGCCAGCGGCTTGTGCTCTCGCAGGTGCTGCAGGCGCTCGAATCGAAAGTGAACGCGCAGCAGCCACGCATTGATTCAATCAAGAGCTCTTTTCAGCAGGAAAATCTGCAGATGGAGCTGCTCACAAAGCTGCAGGAGCACGAGGCGGATTTCCTCAAGGCCCAGGAGACCATCGCGCATTTAGAGAAGCTCGCGAGCGCCAAGATGGGCGTGGCGTCGCTCACGTCGATGGATCCAAGTCAACTGATCGCAAAGGCCGAGGAGCTGCTGCCGCAGGTCTCCGTGCGCGCGAGCAAATTCATGGAGTCGACTGAGAAGTACATTACGCAGATGCAGCAGACGTCACAGGGTCAGAATCTGCTGAACAAAGCCAGGCAGCTCGTGCAGTCGGTCGATAACCCAGACGCCTTCTGTGAGAACGTGACCAAGGCGATCTCGGAGGTGAAGTATGACAAGATCGCTGAGTGGGGTACGACGATCTCGAGCAACCGGGAGAAGCGACAGGAGTTTGTGAACCAGGTGAAGGACCACTGCCTCGACTTCTTCATGTCGGTGCTGCCGACGATCAAGATCGACACGATTTCCGGTGTTGAAGAAGGCATCGAGTACTCCATGTCGAATTTGGATTTGTCCAACTTTCGTGTACGTAAAGAGCGCGTGAAAGTCCGTATGGGCACCGTCGCGGACGAAGAGCTCTTCACAGTACGTGCCACGCATCTCACAGCTTTGCTCAAGGGCTTTGAGTGGACGTTTGCGCAGAAGAGCTTCCCGTATTTGAATGGCGGTGGCCTCGCCGATGCGGAGCTCACTGGCGGCATGATCTCGCTGGGCTTCAAGGCCGAGAAGCAGGTTGTGAATGCTGAGACGGGCGAGTTCCGGCCGACGTTGGTGCTCAACTCGATGGAGATTGAGATCAAGCAAGAGCTCAAGATCACGGTCCAGGGGAGCTGGTTCAGCGCCGTGTACAATTTGCTCGCGTCTGTGTTTGCGGAGCTCATCCGCGAGTACCTGGCAAAGACCATGGAGAGCAAGCTTCTGGGCCACATGATTAAGCTGCTCAAGACGCTGAACGACCAAGTGGACGAATACTGGCCGCTGATCTTCCAGCTGCTGGACATCCGCGTGGAGGACCTGCCGTCAGCCAGCCCGTGGCGTGGCGCACGGGAGGTGGACATCCAGCCAAACCAGCTCGAGTTTACGTTTAATGAGCGCGAGAGCGTACCGTTTGCGTTCTCCAAGGCCGTGCTCAACAAGCACGTGGTCATCAGTCGCGTGCTCGATCACGAGATGGCCCCACATTTCCATCACATAAGCGCTGAGCTCTTGCGTGTACCTGTAGGCGCGAGCGTGCTGGCTGTGAACGGGCTTTCATGCAGCAAACTGAGTATGGACGAGTTCAAGAACTTGGTCGAGAAGACACTGCCGCTGCCGTTTACGCTACGGTTCTCTCTCACACCTGAGGACACGACGCTGAACCGTTTGCAGCGCGTTGTGCCGCGTCCACAGACCGCGACGGTCGTGTTCAAACAGGAAGGGCCCTTTGGCTTCCGCTTGCGAAGTCGACCGATCGCCCCGTTCGGCTCGATTGTCGTGGGGTTCACGGAGCCTGGGCCCGACGGCCGCAAGAGCCCAGCTGAGCTCAGTGGGAAGATCGAGCCGGGTCAGCTACTCACGAAAATCAATGAGATCGATCTGCGCTTCAAGTCGCTCCAGGAGACGCTCGCGATCATGAAAGAGACGAAGAAGCGGCCGGCGACGCTCCACTTTGCGCCGAGCCCCGATGGCGTCGTGAAACTGCGCGACTGGCCGCCGATGATCGAGATGGAGCTCTCGGACGAAGAGGCCGCCGATGGCCGCAACTACTGCGTCGTCTCAGCGTTTGCGCGCGTGCCGTCATTTGCGCAGATAAGCCACGTGGTGGCGAAGGGCGACGTGCTCGTGCGCGTGAACGACGTGTCGATGCTCGCGCCGACGCAGAGCAGCTTTGCTGGGATCATGGAGACGCTCAAGTGCTTCTCGGACGACACGCAGCACCCAATGTGCGCAGTCTTTGTGACGCAGGAGCAGTACATTGCGATGAAGCTGTGGATGGCGGCGCATGCTGAGACTAGCAGCAGCAGCACAATCCCTGAGATCTCGAGTGGTGCAGACAAAGAGACGAGTGAGAATGAAGACGCAGGCGAACAGCAGCAGCCGGAGAAGAGCGCTGCTTTGGACGCCGAGGCCGCGTTCCTGGCGACAATCGAGTCGCGGGAGCTCGTGTTCTCCAAGCCGCCGCTCGGTATTCTCTTTGGCAACCTACAGGACGAGGCCGTGTTCATCCGGCAGTTCATCTCGAGCACAGGCGCCGCGGAGAAGTGCGGCCTCGTGCAGCTCGGCCAGGCCGTGCTCCAGGTCTGCGGCAAGACGGTGCCTGCCGATGCGACGCCCGCCGTGATCGAGCAGATGATCGCCGATGTGGAGAGCCGAGCGAAGCCGCCGGCCTCGTACACGATCACGGTGCGCGATCTCGACCTCGAGCGCGAGCTCATGAAGTGAACGGAGTGTAGCCATCTGAGAAATAGGTGGTCCACACCAAATTGCTAGTCGACTCTAAATATAGACACCTTGTTTTTTCTAATTTACCAGAAATGAGCTGACATGTCGATGACGTCAGAGGTTCGTCGTTGTCCTGGCCACTTTTGACGGAGACTGAACACCAAAGAAGCAATGTCGGTCGCGCGGCTCCAGCGCGTCGAGTACGCGCTCATCACTGCGAGCGCGGGGGCGTTGGCCGCCGAGCACTACCAGCAGTCGTTCGCGAGCGCGCAGCAGTACCTGGCGACGCAGGCGGCGCTGCTCGTGACCATTACGGCGCTGCTGCTGTTGCACCGCACGCGACGCGAGATCTCGCCACTGTACTTCGCGGCGCTCGCGTACATCTCACAGTCCACGGTCCGCGAGCCTTTCCGATGGCTGGTCGAGGGCCTGTTCTACAAGATTGCGGTCGCGGGGGTCGTCTTTGCGGCGGTCCTTGTGCTCATCTTCCCGTGGCCCGACCTGTCGGTGCTGCCTGGCGAGTACAAGAGCATTGGCGTTATGGTCGGCCGCTTCGGCGGCATTGAGTGCCGCGTGTTCTACCCATCTGCGAAGGCGCCGTCCAAGCTGTCGCCGGATAAGCGGGTCTCGTGGCTGCACCACGGCGAGCACGTGCTCAAGGGCATGAGCGTGTTCAGCGGCGTCCCGCAGTGGGTCTTTGGCTGTCTGCGCAGCGGCTTCTTGGCGGCGCTCCCCAACGCGCCCGTGGCGATTCCTGATGGCGTTGCGGCCGGTGAGAAGTGGCCGCTGGTGGTCTTCAGCCACGGCATGGGTGGCTCGATTGACCTGTACGCCGTGGTGACGCAGCAGCTGGCGAGCGCGGGCAACGTGGTCGTGGTCGTGAACCACTGCGACGGCTCGGCGAGCGTCACGCGCACGGCGGACGACCGCATCGCGTACTACGAGAAGATCACGCCCGCGGTGCGCGACAACGTGGACGGCGCGGGCTTCACGTTTCGTAACGCGCAGCTGCGTCAGCGCGTGGTGGAGGTGCGCAGCGTGCTCAGTGCGGTCGAGCAGGAGCACAAGTCGCAGGTCAGCCTGCAACAGAAAGATGGCCCCAACGCCACCACCACTAATAACAACCGCGTGTTTGCGCTCACGGACGTGACGAACGTGAGCCTCGTGGGCCACTCGTTCGGGGCTGCAACCGCGCTCACGACCGCGCACGTGGACGAGCGGATCCGCGCGGTGGCGCTCCTGGACGCGTGGATGGAGCCCGTGGACGCGGACGTAAAGCGCGGCCTGGGCGCGCGCGTGCCCGTGCTGCACGTGCTCTCGGAGCACTTTTACCAGTGGCACGCAAATTTTGTCGACACGCAGACGCACGCGCGCGGCTGCACGCACGCGTATTCGAAGCTCACGGTGCTGCTGGGCTCGCGCCACAACAATTTTTGCGACCTGCCCATCTTCTCGCCGCTCGTGAACCGACTCATGAAGTCCGCGGGCAAGATCGACCCGGCGCTCGCGCTGTACGCGTCAAGCCAGCTCTCGGCCGCGTTCCTCAGGGGCTCGTTCGCACAGACCATCGCGCGCTTCCCGCAGGTCCTGGAGCTCGATGGCGACGATGGCTGTGCTGCTATCGCAGAGTAGATAGGGCCTTTTGGTACACTGTTGCGGAGATAGAGAACCAATTTCTAAATAAATGATCGAATGAACTCCACTGAATATGACACCCAAAGCACCTTTGCGTATCTTGAGTCCGTCCTTGGCTCTTAATTTCTACACAAGATAGGCTCAGTCAGTCAAGTATACATCAACCACCACCGCAGATGAGCTCATTCACACAACACCACCACATATGAAGCCAAAGACATACACAGATATGGAAATGAAATACCAGTTTCCTTATCCTTCGTTGTCATCCTTGCAGCCGCACTCTCTCCTTTATCTCCTGTTTCTCTGCTTGGTTTGTGTTGGTGGCTGGGTTGACTTGATCGCTGGCTGGCTGGTCCTTGATTGGTAGTTACATGCATACAATATCCAGGCGCTTTGTCATCCGGGTCTTCTCGTAGTTGCTGTTGATGGTACATTAGTCGCTGTTGGACTGGCGCGTGGCGCCCGAGCCGCCCGCGGGGGACGCCACCTTGACGCTGTCCGCGCCGTGGTAGGCCGGGCTCTCGCTCACCTGCAGGTCGCCATTGCCCAACTCGCTCTTCGCCTGGCGCTTCTGCACGAAGAACTGCTTCACGTCCACGAAGATGCTCAGCAGCACGGGCAGCAGTAGCATGCCGTTCAGCACGCCGCACATCACCACGAGCATGTACATGCGGAAGTAGTACTTCTTGAAGATGCGCGAGTCTGCCAGCGTCAGCGCGCTCAGACCCACGATCTTCGTGATCGTGATGCCAAACAGCACCGACACCAGCACCTTGCGCAGCGCGATCTTTGCGCGCTCGTCGCCAGTGCCACGCGACTTCGCGAACATGCGCACGTAGTGACCGCAGAACTCGACGGCGATACCAGCAGCGATGATCAGGTTCACCATCGAGAGACCGTTGAGCAGGATGTCGTTCGGTCCCATCAAGCCCATGACTTGGATCACGATGTTCGAAGCTGCCAGCGCAATCACGAGCGGGTAGAAGAAGCCACCGAAGTAAATCGCGTGGATCACGAAGATCGCCACGAGCGAAAGACCGACGAGCGTGTACGTGTCGCGCACCACCGTGAGGTACTGGTCGAAGAACACATACGTCAACGAGTACACCCACACGTCAACGCCTGTCTTGTCACTGATCCACTGCGCGGCACGACGCGCCTGGTGGTACGCGTCAATGAAGTGCTTTTGCGTTGGGTTTGCAGTCGCCACCACCATGTACGAGAACGCTGTGATATGGTTGCCGTATCCGGCACTGTTCAGTACAACTTGAGGAGTACTGCTGGTGACAATAGGAATCGGATTGTCGTCGATGCTGAACTGGCCACGGTAGATCGATCCACCACCGTACGAGCACAAGTTGCCTGCGCTCGCCGTCGAGAACATGCTGAAGAGCGACATGAAGGACTCCTTCGGCACAGGCGGCACAGACGACTTCGCAGCAAGGCAGGTTGGGTTGCCTGGGCGGGCCGCAGTGTACGTCGCGTTGTCGGCCAAGATCGGCAAGTACGCCTTGCTGTTGTCCACGCGGCAGCACTCACTGTCTGGGCTCACGAATCCCCAGAAGTCATCCATCCACGAGTACGTCGTTCCCTCGCTGAAATGAGTGACGTTGCGGTCGCCGTCGTTCGCAAGAGCGTCGATGATCTTTGGGATAGCATACTCATCGCAGAAAGACTTGGACTTGCAGAACTTCGCTTGCACCGCCTGATCATTCAGATCGAAGACTTCAGGGTTGCGGCCATATCCGCCCTCGACAACGAAGTACACTGGAGCGCCGGTTGCCAAGTATACGTCCAGCGCATTGAAGTAGCTTGTCAAGTACGACTTTGAAGGCATCGACTCGGCTTGAGGAAGACCATGCTTGAGCGTCTCAATCGACGAAATGGAGATCAACGTCCAGAACAGGAAGATCAGAAGCACGAGAAGCTTCACGATGCGGAGCGACAGGAACCACGCATAGGCGTTCACACATCGGTCGAAGACGTGAACAGCAATCTTGGAGGTAGCAGCACTTGACACCGGGGCGTCGCCTTCTTCTGGAGTCTTCGGTTGAACCAAGATCTGGTGTTCGGTGCTGTCAACTTGCGCCCAGACTGGACCAGCAGAAGCATGCACACAGAAAATGTCGTACTTTCCGCTCAGCTCACGACGCTTGTCCAGCGTCACAATACAAACGAGCAGCGTCATCTGCACGCAGAAGTTGATCGCGACTGCAACGCACGCGAAGGCCGCAAACCACAGCACTGCTGGCATTGGCGAAATGCAGCCGAAGGCAAACGCCACCGATTCTGCAAACGACGCCATGAGGATACTTGGAGCGATGTAACCGAGTCCTTCCGACACAATCTTGCTGGCGACGCCTCGAGCAGCATTGGCATCAGTATCGAGTCCAACGAAGAGATCAGGCTGGGCAAGATGGAGCTCGTCCTGCTTCTGGTTCACCGCATGGACGATCAAGAAGATGTTGTCGACACCAATTGCGAGGGTGAGGAACGGCACCACCTCCATGATGACGAGCTGCAGCTTCACATTGAACCACATGAAGATACCGATCGTCGACGCCACCGCAAGCATGATGCACACAATACCGAGGAAGCCGACCGTAATCTTCGACGTCTGGAAGAAATTCTTCTGGAAAGACCAGCGGTTAATTCCGAGCGAGACATACACAATCATGAGCGAGTAGCTCAGCGCGACTGGCAGGATATCACCGCTCGACTCGACCTTGATTTCATCTTGAACAGAGATCTCGGCCATGAAGTAAATCGAGAACATCTCGTTTCGCTCGGACTCCAGCTTGAAAAGCTCAATGTATTCACGCTCCCAGTGAACAGAAGGCTCGTTCTTGTCGTCGTTGTAGTAGTTGTATACCAAAGTCGAAGAGACAATAGCAGTCGACTGCAGGTACAGCGTGGTGTTCTTCGCCGCGCCGGAAGGGAATCCGCCCAAGTACGTGTTGTACAGGTTCATCGGAGAGCCGAAACTGGACAAGCAGGGACAGTCGCTCATGCTAGAAGGAATGGAGTCGCCGCTCTTCAACTTGGTTGACAGAGTACCGCACGTTGCCACGTCCGAGTTCGACGGAGAGTACATGCACTGGGCGAAGTGATCCAGAGCCAAACCATACTTGTCGTAGAAATCGAAGTGGTCCATCCGGTTCTGGTAGTACTGGGTGATCGAGTTCATGGTACAGGTAGTTCCGGTGACCTTCCAGCAGATGTCGGTCAGCTTCACGTGCTCGGGGAACGCAGCATCGGCAGGGCCGTACGTTACGTCCGCAACCATCTGCTGCAAACGAATCGATTCTCTCAGATACTCGACACGGTTGATGTTTCCTCCATCCTTTGGCACAAGGATGATCTGCTGCGAGCGGTAGAACGGCATGAACAGCTCGCCGTAGTGGTCGCGTTCCTTGTATGGACGACTCGAGTCTGCCACCCAAAGCTTCACTGGATTCGTCTCCACCTCGACCTTCTTCAGACCGATCATGCACACGATAAGGATGAGCAAGACAACGCCGATGACCTTGAAAGGGTTGTTGCCAGTCGAAACGAACGCTCCCCACTGCTTCATCTTAGCCGACACGAAATCGTCAACGGCACTCAAGCGCTGATCCTCCATCGCAGCACTGACAGCGTACGGACCAGCCTGGGTTCTTTCGGAGCTCGGAGTAGCAGCGTACTTCTTCTTGCGGCACGTAATGTACAGGAATCCCATGATGAGCACGAAGCCGATCACTCCTCCAAGCATCGCCAGGAAATAGTTGAGCACATCGTAGTCCGTTTTGACCAGAATCTCAGCCATGTACGACATCAGCGCCTCCCACTTGGGATCGACGGTAGAGGCAGACTTCGCGTCGGTTGTGGAGCCATCAGCGGCGAGCGAAGTGCCGTAGCATGCCGGGTGGTAAACGCGCTTGTCGCTCGCGTCGAAGGCACACAAGGATCCACAGACCCCAATACACGACTTCAAATGCGTGTCCATCGGAGTGAAGCAATCAGACGAGTTGGTTGTTCCACACGCGCAAAACAGCTCCTTCTGCTCCGCATCTGGATATTGTTGGAGCGTCTTCACGTTGATCTGGAGAGGCGAGCCGATGGCGTTGAACTTGTACTCGCCCATGAACTCCATAAGACCGAATCCATCCGTGCAGTTCGCCTTGGGGTTACACAGGATCGAGAAACTGCTGTCCTTAAGGCAGAAGTCGTAGATGTCACGAATCCAGTCGCTTCCGACGAAGTAGGTCAGCTCTTCGATGGCGGGGAAAACCTCGCCTGGGTGGTTGTCATCGCCGTCCACGATACGGACTTGTTCAATCTCCAGGAACATGCTGTTGTTTGGACTGCACGTCATCTGACAGAAGATGTTGCGCAGGTTTTCTTTGCACGCTTTGCAGAGACCCGGGATCCTTCGCACTTGAGTCTTCAAGCCTTCGTACTGGTTTTGCGTGCAACAAAGGTAGTCCTCTCCCATCGCGACGGTCTGGTTGTAAAGAAACGGACAGTCCACCTGGAACTGGTCGCGGTTCGTTGATTCCCACTCCGAGAACTTGTTCTGGAAACCGGATTTGTACGCATCTTCTACTGCAGTTGGCAGGTAACGGTTCGGGAACGCTGCGCCAATACCAGTCACGTTCATGTACGCTGTGTCGAAGGCCGTGCAGTGGCCCGCTTGCTTCTTGTAGATACCGAATTCGGCCATGGTAGTAGCGTCGTTGATGCATTCCTTGCCCTTGGAGTACTTGCACGTCGTTAGCTTCGCCCGGATCGCAGCAAGCGCGGTCTCGTTGTCCGCCAGCGTCCAAGGGATCTTCGTCGTGTTCGTGGCCAAGTGGCGCGTGGTCGTCAACGTCATGCCGGTGTGGCCGGCTCCGACGACCATGCTGAGCGGCAGCATCGTCGACGCAAAGAACAGCGTCTTCATGATCGAGTTGACCGTGGCGAACGCGCTCGAGGCCTTCGTCGATCGGCTCTGCTGCACTTTCTCAAGCGGCATGCTTTCCTTCTCTTCCTCTTGCGCAACTGGCACCGGGGTCTTCTTGAGCGCGGCAGGTGCGAGCGACAGCGCCAGGGCGCCGACAAACACGCACGCGAGCACGATCGCGACCGACGAGAAGCAGTTGTAGAAGATCACCGAGAGCTCCGCGAAGAGCGTCTCGAGCGCCGTGCGCACCCAGGGCGTCGAGATCGCAAAGCACACACCCGCGAAGAGCCACATCGTCACGTCACGTCGCTTTGGGGTCTTGTTGTTGTTGGTGGTTGTAGACTTCAGTTCTCTGCGAGCGAGCGAGTGACACCGACAGCACGTGTGAGGCAGTCAGTCAGTCAGTCGCGGGGGCTTTTTTCTCTTTCTCTTCTGACGAGTCTCTCAATCGATGCGCTTCGCGTCGAGTGCTGTCTTGAGTGCAAAAGCCCGAGTGAGCCGATAGAGAAAGCCCGCATTTTCGAAAAAGGGAAACCCGCAGCCCTGAGAACCATCACTCTTTGCACAAACGGCTTTCTATTGGCTGAAATTACAATCTGAGGATTTATTTTATCCAATTAGAAGTGGAATCGTGACAGAAACTGAAACGCACGAGAACATCGAACCGATAATCATGCGACGCTGTGTGATGATGGTGGAAGGGTGGTCAAGTATCATTTGTTGCGGAGCGCCAAAGGATAAAAGCGTCAAAGTGAAGAAGCGGCATGTTGCACTCGTTTCTGATTCGATTCATCCACAGAACGCAAATCTGCTTTCGGAGTGCGGAAGGGATCGAATGGAGCCCACCATCATCATCATCGGTGGATGGATTCCATGGTGGTGGCGAGATGGCAAAATGGCTCGAATGTGTGGTCGACAGCGCTCCGTGTCGGTCGTAGAGTTGTCGAAGCGCAGAGATAACGGCAACCAGAGTTGATGTCCACAAACGCGAAAGAGAAGAGACCGGTGCGCGTGTCTCTCATATTTGCGATCTTCTTGCTGGTGTTGCTAGTGTTGCAAACTTCATTGAAAAGGAGAGCAAGCAGGGTGGATCAGGCGGAGGTATCGACGCGAGGCGAAATGTCTCGCGGATCATCATCCACCTGCCGAGCAAGCACGTTGCATTCGTTTCGTTCCGCTTGCGATTCGCAAGTTGCGAACAGCTCCCGTTCTGCACTCCTCGACGAATGAGTGGATGCTATCGGATCATTTATTTGAGCGAGCACCCGTGTGCAATGTCAGCTCGTCGAAGTGTTTGCGAGCCCAAAGTGTTTGCCTATCTTTCGCTAATCTGCAGCTCTTCTTCTTCTTCCACTGTAGCGACCGACCTCAGTTCCATCGACAGAAGCCTCACCTGCTGGGCACTGTCTACACACAGTGTCTGAGATGTCCAAAGGGCAGTGTTCGTCCGTTTCTACTCACATTTGGTACCGGCTTTGCTTAGTTATACCGGACAGCCATGTATCAACACCAAAACGTACCTCCCAAAGATGATGTAGCATATATTTATGGAGGTTTCATAGGAGCCTCGATATTTCATGTGGTACACATAACATATTGCTCTCACACAAAAGTACCGTCATGGACATAACAATTACTCGGTTCATCCCGTGCATTACAACTCGATTGATGTGCCAGCATCGCGTGAGAGGTGACGATGCAAACGTACGTTATATGAACTCGCAGATTTGACGAGCTCATACACAACTACAACAGCTGTTGAATATGTTTGACCGCCAGCAGCAGCCACTCGTTGTCCGA
>JAASFY010000944.1:0-13794 GCA_023334035.1 Globisporangium okanoganense
AGGTCAGTAGCGCAAGAAACGTAGACAGAAAAAAGTGGCTGGAAAGACTCGCAGCGTACGTGTTGCGGGAATGCGTAGCCAGCCACATCCATATATTCAGGCATAGGGACCAGTAGGACATTCTCAGTGCCATCAGTAATAGCACATACCTCGTACTGCTTGCTGCCTATGACTTGATGCGGTTAACCGTCTCCGTGAGCACAGCATGCGCGGCCGAGACGAACTTCTTCTGCTCACGCGCCAGCTGCTCGCGCACGTTGCTGCGCTGCACCTGCGGGAACAGGAACGAGGCCACGAGCTCCCGCACGACCACCTCGTCCGCGTCCCACTGCATCTCCAGCTGCGTCACCATGGCGTCCAGTCCGCCGGCCGCCCGCACGTTGAGCTCGTCCATCGCGGTCACGTGCGCCTGGTGCTGGATCACGTCGCGGATCACGTCCTGGATCAGGTCGGCCGCCGTCTCCTGGTGCACGCGCTCGATGCGCCGGAACACTTCGTCCTCGCGCTCGCGCAGCAGGTCCTCCGCCTGCCGCCGGCCGCCCTCCTCAACCTCCCGCCGGCGACGCTCGTCCGCAGCATTCTCAACGAACTCGCGCATCTTGGCCACCTCCTTGGACCGGTCCAGCTCCTTGTAGAGGACGTCGAGCATCTCCGAGACCACCTCGCCCTCGGCCTTCTTCAAAGTGGCGCTCGCGACCCGCGCGTCCTCGTCTGCCGTGCCAAACTGCTGCTTGAGATCTCCAACTCGTCCATACAAGGCTCGACGCGCGTCTTCCGCTTCGTCACTCGCCCTCAGCTCCTGGATGAGCTCGGCGCGCCGCTCCTTGCCTTCGAACATCATGTTCTGCACCGCCCGTCCGCGGATGAGCTTCTGCAGCAGCCGCACGGCGTCGGCCATGTTCTCGTCCTCGTCGTTCGGCAGCGCGTAGTCCGGCGTCGGCGGCCGCGTCATCATCTGCGCCTGGTGCTGACTGCGTCTTCGCATCAGCGGACTCGAACTGGTTGGCATTGCTGTGGTACTAGCGATAGCACCACCAGGAACGCTAGAAGACGCTGGCTCCTCGGCGCCCTTCTCCTTGCTCTTCTTGATGATCGACTCCATCTTGAGCAGGTGGGCCTCCACGGCCGCTTGCTTGCGCTCCTTGGCCGTACGCACGCTCTTCTCGGCGGGCTTGAGCTTGCTGGACACCAGCATGCGCGCTGGCACGGCGGCTTCGAGTTCATGGAGCTGGTCGATCTGCTTGTACTGCTGTTTGCCGATGCCCACTTCGAGGATGTCGATCTTCCCAGACTTGCCGTCGCGCGTCACGGGCGCGTACACGGTCGAGCCAAAGTCCGAGTACTCCTGGATAATGTCGCGCTTATTCGGTGACGACACGGACGAGGCCGAAAGAGTCAGGTTCTGCTGCTGCTGGCGCTTCTTAGTGAGCTTGCGCAGCGCCGTGACGCGCTCTTGCTGGATGCGCTCCATGTTGTTCTCCTTCTCGTGCACGAGCTTCTGTCTGAGGGCCTCGACGCGCTGCTCTGCGAGGAACTCGTTCTCGCGGTCGCGCTCCTGCAGTGCCTGCTTGAGCAACGCAATGCGTTGCTCGTGCAAATGGTCGATCTCGGCCTCTCGGTATGCCCACTCGCGGTTCTCCTGCACCTCCATCATGGCCTTGCGCAGCAGGAACGACGCCTCGTCCGTCATTGGCGGTAAGGAGGCCTCGAACGCCTTCTTCTTCCGGTTGCGCTCGATCAGCTCGATCTCCGCCTGGCCCGCTGGGAGCCCCTTGTTGTGGCGCAGATGCAGCAGACTCAGGATCTCGGGTGTCTCGTTGCTCGCGCTTGTCTTCTTGACCGTGTAGTCGGGTGTGTACGGGTCGGTCTGCGCATCGGAGTCACGGTACATGGTCTGGATGCCAACGGAGCGCGTCGTGGACGATGTCTCATCGTCGTGCAGCTGACGTTTCTTCACAGTCGAAGGCGCTGCGACGGGCGAGAGCACCACCTCAGGCGGCTCTGCCTGGAGATGCGGGAGCACAGGTCGCTTGAAGAACTTGGTGCGCTCAGCGCCACTCACCATCGCGTAGCCTTCCATCGGGTTGTTGTTGTTGCTGCTGCTTATGACTGAAACTGGGGCTGGCTTGGCGCCACCTCCAGCGCGATACACGCCCTTGGAGAACCTGCCTCCAGAGTTCGACACGGCGTAGACTGGGTCTAATGACACGAAACAGAGAAGTTGGTGAGTTCACAAAACAACATGGCGACTAGTGTTCACAGCTTCGTACCATAGACTGAGTCGAGGGCGCGCGTTGGCACGAATCGCGACATCTTGAGCAGCAGGCTTTGGGTGAGCTCAGCAGCGTCAACCTGTCTCTCATAAACAAACGCCTGTCAGGACGCTTTAAGACACACTCATAGGAAGGAAGAGGCACCCGTTTCCCTTCTTCCGCTCGCTCTGTCGCCTGCTGCCCTGTATAAATAGCCAACGCACACACCAATGTATCCATCGCACCTCAATCGCATCGACAACACAACACAAACCTTCAGTCTTTCACAGGGGGCTTCTTGCATTGTACCATCTCCTCCATCCTGTCATCATCAGCTTCACAGTGTCTTGGCGTACTCTAGTGCCAGAGCCTTGGAGCGCGTGACGCTGTCTGCGAGCCCCACGCCGTAGAAGCTGTTACCGCCGAGACGCATGCCTGGCACGAGCTGCTTTTCGATCCGCTCGAGCGTCTTCCAAAAGCCCACGTGGTACTGCGGGATGCAGTTTCCCACAAGCATCGCGCGCACAAAGTCCGGCTCCTTCGCGATCCCCAGGTGGCGCTTCACGGCATCGCGCGCGAGATTCTCAACCTGGTCCAGCCCCATGTTTGCGATTTGCGGGAAGTGGGCGCCACCACACATCACGCTCAAGCGCGTCTGAGGCGTGGGAGAAGACGCCGAGTTCTGCGACGGGAACGCGTTCGAGTCAAAGACCACGCCGAGCACTTTCTCACCTTCACAGGACGGCACGAGGTACCCAAAGCCGTCGCTCGCGAGCACCTTGTCGTTGAAGCCCACGTGGATCATGCCCATGGACACGAACTTGATCTCCTGCAGCGCCTGCGCAAGTGACGGCAGCGACTTCTCGACGACCGGCGCGAGCTGGAACGCCGGCAGCGTCGAGAACACGTGGCTCGCGTAGATCTCTTGTGGTTCTCTTCCCTTGCTGCTCTCCAGAACGACTGTGAACGCGGGACTAGACGACCTTGTGTGCTGCTGGTGAGGCTGAACCGACGACACCTTCGTGCTGACGTGGATTTCCGAGAGCGGGTCTTTCTGTGTGGATTATAATCACGCCAGGTACGTCAGTGATGAACCCAGGCCATTTTACGATTACCATAAGCTTCACGTACCTGGATGTCGTCCTCAAGTGCCTTCATGAGCGCTGACATGCCGCTCTGGAAGCTCACGCTGACCGACTGTTCGTGGCTGCGGATGAATTCGGACTTGGCGGACCCGTCGAGCAGCGCATCGTCCGCTGCGCTCTTCCCAAAGAGCATCGCGCGCACGACCGAGCCGCTCTCGCGCTCCATGTCGAAGAGCATCTTAAAGCACGAGCGCACGCTCAGGCGGCGGATGTCGCCACCAAAGATACCCGACGCCACGGGGTCCAGCAGCCGCTGCGCCACGAGCGGACTGAAGCGCCGCGCGGCAAAGTCGTAGATCGACTCGTCGTCCAGCTAGTAGCCCAATAAAAGACACGATACACAAAGGACAGGTTAACAACCAACTATAGAGAAGGCATACCCACATCGATAAGCTGCTTACGTTGCTGGGCTTGGTGAAGAGCTCGTGCACGCCGGCCTTGATGAGCTCGGTAGTCAGCGGCCACGCGAGGATCTCGCGGACGCTCGAGGGCAGTTTCTAATACACAAGCAGCCACACAACAGTAGCAATAAGTGAGTATTCATCCATACAGCATTGCCATATACAGTAATACATAGACGCCCACGCACCTCGACTTTGCCGTCGCGCAAGATGTAGCGCGCCTTGGCGGCGGCGTCCACGGCGCGCATCTCGCTCTGAAGATCGAGCTGCTCGACAAGTCGCAGTATCTCTGCACCGTTGCGCGAAGGACGGAAGCCACGCGGGCCCTCTTCGAAGAGGAAGCCGTCGCGCGTGGCCGTGCGCACCCAGCCGCCCACGTGGTCGGCAGCCTCGACGACGCGGATGCGCGTGGGCGGTTGTTGTTGCGTCTGTTGTTGTTGGATGGCTCGGCGCAGAAAGTATGCGAGGCTGAGGCCGGAGATGCCGCCGCCGAGCACTACGAGCTCCCGCATGGGCTGCGCTGCTACTGCCATCGTCGCTTGTTGGCTTGTTGCGTTTTGCTGTTATGTGACGATGATGGTGTTGAGAAAGGCAGCAAGTGTTGTTGTTGGGAGAAATACATTCCGAAACTATAATAGATTTTGTATATCCAAAATCCATATTTTGGATATTATTGTGAAATGGTCACAAAATCATCAACTCGGATAATCCGATTATGTCAGACTTGGCAACTTGCATGCTTCTTGGTCGTGCTGATCCGCTCAAGAAGCGCCTTTGCCACGCGCAGTGGCTCAACCGCGCTCTCCATGGCTGAGATCTCGAAATGTAGTACATTGTGCAGCTCACAGACTGCGTGGATGGCGTTTGTAGAACTGGCTGCAGTTGCAGTTGTTGCCTCGCGCTTGAGGTCGCGCTTGTTGCCCACGACAACAACAGCAGCAGCGGAGAGCTCCTTCCGCTCGAGGCACTCGCGCACGAGCTGCCACGAGCGCTCTTGACATTCACTCTCGAGACTGTACATGAGGATGAGACCCTGGGCGCCAGTGACGTAGCGTTCGAGCATCGCCTTGCCAGCGTAGAGCTGCGAGGGCACGTCCCATACCTGCTCAAAGAGCATGTTGTTGGGGTTAGCATAGAAACTGTACGGTGGTGAAACCTGTGGACGAGACGCACCTCAATGACGACCTGCGGCAGTCCTTCGAGGTGCACGAGCTTCGCGCCGATGTTTACTGGAGATTGGATTATCCAACATACTCCACGCATCTCAGCACTTTGACACCAACGGAGGCTATAACATGCATGTTATCCACGCACCTGAGGTGGACGGAGGAGTGCTGTCGTCACTCTCATGATGAGTCGAGAGGTCGCCCATGAGCCGTCGGAAGAGCGTCGTTTTGCCCACGCCACGGGCCCCCAGCACCACGATCTTGATCTTCTCGGTCGTCTCGGTGCGCGTGCCTTGAGCACTTGCGCTTGCGCTGTCGTTGCTTGTCCGACGGCGCAAACGACTTGCTTGTTGACGTCCCGCAGAGCAACACACGCAAGCAACAACAACAACACAAGACGCTTGTCAGACGGCGATTAATAACCAGCAATTGTGGGAAGAGAGTGAAGGCAATCGAACCACTTGCGCCCATCGGAGTGCAAGCAAGCGCTGCTAGCGATTTTTTAGAATTGTTCTTGTCTATTGCATCGCCTCGTCGCACCGAAGATCGGCCGCCGTCGGACAAATCCTTTAGAACGGCCGCAAAGTAAAATACACAAGCAAGTCAACAACATGTTTTCGCAAGTGCACAACGCAACTTGCTGACAAGCAAGCAGCCAACAAAGCCACAAGTGTCGTCCACTTAAGTCATCCTTGAACCAGCAAACAAACCACCAAGCAGGAGCATGTTTGCGTCCTCCGTGAACGAGTTCAAGCTCTTCTCAGCAGCGCTCATCTGGACGCTCGCGCTCGTCGGCGGCTTTGGGCCCTTGTTGCTCCGGCGCTTCAGCAACAACAACAACACAAACAACAACAACAAGGCACTGCTCACGAGTGTACTCAACATGTTTGCGGGCGGCGTCTTCCTCGCGGGCGCCTGTCTGCATCTGCTGCCGGACGCGCAGGCGAACCAGGCGCTCACCTCGTGGCTCTGCGAGTCGCGTACTGGCTGCTTCCAGTGGGCCAACTGCTTCTTTGGCCTCGGCTTTCTGCTCGTGCTGTTCGTCGACGTGCTTGCGCACACGCTGCAGCACAGAATGGGTGCGGCGCACGGTCGCCACACGCAGGAGAGCCACGAGCTCACGCCGCTGCTGCTGACAAGCGATCAGATCCAGATCCAACACCTTCAGCAGCAGCTGAGCATCCGCGACCATCACCGCCACCACGAGTCGTGTTCGTCCCAAGATACCGACGCATCCGTCTCGCCGCAAGCCACGTCGTATGACATCACTAACGATCAACACGGTCACTCGCACCACCACGACGTTGAGGCTGGCAGCCACAGCGAGGAGCATCAGTGGCGCAACGAGCCCATGGCGTCCTCGTTCTACGGCACATCAACCACCACCACCGCCGCTCGTCTCGCCAACCAGCAGCCTAAGGCGGCTGTCAACCCCGCAGCCCCACCCACGCACACGCATGGCCTCATGACGGACCAGGCCAAGCCGCTGCTCGCGTGCGTCGTCTTCCTCGCACTCTCGTTCCACTCGGTCATGGAAGGAATGGGCATCGGCGCCTCGGACCACGCGGCCTGGGACATTCTCGTGGCCGTGCTCGCGCACAAGTCGCTCGCGGCCTTTGCGCTCACGCAGGAGCTGCTGGCCCACCACAGCGACCGCAGCAGCGTGCTCTCGTCCATCGGCGCGTTCTCAGCCATGACGCCCGCGGGCATCCTGCTGGGCTGGCTGCTGGTGGACTCTACGACCAGCACCACTGACCACATGGCCAGCGGCGTGTGCTCGGCGCTCGCGGGCGGCACGTTCCTCTTCGTGGCCACCGTGGAGGTCATCCCGCACGAGCTGCGCGACCAGCACGCGCTCGGACCCAAGTGTGCCGCGCTACTCGCCGGCTTTGGCGCCATGGGCGTGCTCTCGATCTGGACCTAGACTTTGGTGTGGCAATTTAGTCAAGACTCGTAATGAGGGAGCTGAATATTTAATAGTACAGTCCTCCCCCTCAAATTGAGACATCGTCCACAGCAACTACCCTTTCCAAATCGATATTGCTCTTTAGAGTCCAATCACTCTTTGTCAAAGAGTGATTGTATGTTTTGCAGCGGAGATGGCAGTGGACATCCTCCTGACGAATGGGCAGAATCAATAACTGCGCGACAGCCACACCACGCATCCAGCGCTTACGCAGCAGGAGCACAAATAGCTCAAAGTGCTGCGACTTGCGCATGCAGCAGCCGCTGACGTTGCAAGTGTGTATGAAAACGAGCTCAGCTCGCTTGTTGAGCGCCTCGCATTGGCTTTGCGCAAGTGTCCGGGAGAGTGGCGGCTCGACAAATATTTTCAAACCTGTAATAATGGATACCTTTATGTTATTTTTATTCTGTGAAAATGGATAGCTGGGTGGGTGATTTTGTATGTATCAATTTGGGAGGGAGGACTGTACTGTAGTTGATGTGGCTGCTCAAGATCGCTACAGACAGATAAATGGCTGCAGTTTAGTATATTTTCTGGATTTTATGTGGTCCACGAGGTTGACAGATGTTTTTCTTCAATAATAAATAGACAATCAAATGAAGCCATATTAAATTTAACGTTCTGGCGATCTTGAAGAGCCCCATCAAATAAACAGCAAAAACATTCTTTTAATAATGATAAAAAATAATGGTTTGAAAAATGAATTATAATTTTATAATGTTGAGTCCGTGCACCCAAAAATGCCCAAAATGTTCTTTTGAACAAGTAATTATTTGCGCATTTCTGATTCTTCAACGAGCACAACAATCGATCTCTTCACGATCAAAGCAAAGCCAGCTCAACATGGACGAGAAGGGCAAGAGTCTGCAGGCGCAGCTGCAGTTCATGGAGCGCAACGGACACGCACTTGAGGAGCTCGTCGCCAAGATGTTGCGCGCGCGCGAGGAGCAGGAGAGCTTCCTCGCGGCCTTCGCGCGATCGCTACAGGACATGGGCGCGCAGGAGGACAGCAGCGAGATCGCGCAGTGCCTCACGAGCCTCGGCGAGTGCGGCGGCAAGCTCGCGGCCGAGACCCACGATGTGATGCTGCAGCGACCCGAGGGCGAGATGCTGCTCACGCTCACGCAGATCCAGGACTGGGGCGTCGTGCCCATGAAGGTACGAAGCGTGTCCAGGATGGCAATGCCTGGCCAGTGTATTGACAGCCTTGATCATGTATAGCGACTGCTGGAAGACCGTGAGAAGGCGCTCAAGATTGAAGGCAAGCTGCAGAAGGAGTACGATGAGAAGGTGAGGATTTTATCAATGCCACTGGATGCTGAGAAGCCAGGCGAGGCTACTACTAGATGAGCACTCATACCTGATTGTGGTAACTGTGGGCGTAGCGCGGCGGGTCGGCCAAGGAGAAGGAGAAGAAATTGCGCATGCTCTCGGACCAGAAGCGCCGCGTGGAGAACGTGAATCTGCTGATTGACTATCACATGCGCAAGTTTGAGGAGTTCCGCCTCTTGAAGATGAAGGTACCGGCTTCTTATTGGTCTGTGGGATGCTGGTGTTGGGACCAAGAGCTGATCGATCTTTCGTCTTCTTCTGCTTCACTGCGACAGATAATCATGGGCGAAATGGCGCGCTCCAACATGTTTTACCACGCAAAGGGCCTCGAACTCTTCTCGGTGCCCTGCGCGCAGATCTCGACGCTGCAGGCTCGCGCACACGGAGAGGTGCCGTTTGTTCCAGTGGCATTTGCGTTGGTGCTGCATGACCACTCTCTGATGGCAACATATGGCTTGTTCCATTTGACTCTGTTGGTTGCAGGATTAAGGATCTTGGAGGTCGCTTCTACGACCAAAGGGGGCGCCATTGTTGCGTTGTTGGGATGTCAGCCCTGTTTGTCGGTCAAGTCAGGGTAGCAGTTTGTTTGTTGGGCGTTGCAGTCAGTGATACGCCGTGCTTGCTGCTGGATCTGTCCACGAGGTCTCGCCTGTGGCGACGTTGTAGTAGTACGCATTGCCATCGCTGTCGTACGCGCTTTGCCAATCGTTTGTAGCCACACCAATACCACCGTTACCTGTATCTGAAGCCATCTCCGCAGGGCTCGTCCAGCTCGTCTCGCCGGTCTGCTCGTTAAAGTAGAAAGTGTTGCCAGCGTCGTCCACGAACGCAGCCCACAGATTCGTACCTAGCTGGCTCGTTTCAGCAACAACAGCACCCTCTGGCTTCACCACTGGCGCATTGTCACCTTCTCCACCACTCTCGTATCCCGATACGTCTGGCTCATCTGAAGACACCACAAAGCTGAGTTCTTGCACCTGAGCAGCACTCGTCAAAGTCGTGTCTGGAGCAGACACCACAAAATTCAGACTTTGTTGGCCGACACCATTTTCATTTCGGCTCGTCTTCTTGTCTGTGACAGCCTGGCTCTGCTCGCGCAAGAAGATCTGCTGCACGAGCGCGTCGACTTTCTTCCAATCCTTCTCGGCGATCGCGCTCTCCAGCCAGCTCATGTGCGACTCGCGCGCAGAGTACGGCACTGGCAAATCTCGCAACTGCTTGACCTGAGCGTGCAGCGCAAGTGAGATCTGGTCATCGCTGTCGGACGTATCTCGGGCGCTACGAGGCGAGAGCGACCAGCGGGTCTCGCCCGTGATCTCGTTGTAGTAGTACGTGTTCTGCGTCTCGGGATCAACGTACTCAACCCACTTTTTGCCCAGCGCTCGCTTCTTCACAGAGCGCGACGTCAGCACACTAGAGCTCGTCGCAGCATCCTCCATATTCCTTCCACTCGCCTGCTGCTGTTGGGACTTGAACCACTCTCTCGATGAGTTCGGTTGGCTCACAAACTGCTCGTACGTCGCACTGAAACCCTCGGGCTTCTCCCAACGGTACTCGTTCGTCAGCGCGTTGAAGTAGTACATCAAGTCGCTCTCGGGGTCCAAGTGCTCAGTCCACACTGGTCGCTGCCGGCTGCTCTGCATGAGTTTCCCACTCGCATCGTACTCGTATCCGTAGCGGTATTGCCAGTGCAGCGGTCGGGCGGAGGAAGCAGACCCGTCGCCACTATAACCTACGCTTCTCGCTGAGCGCCGCGTCGAGTGCATCGCGACGGCTGTGTTGCCACTAATCGATGCGTGGACACTTCGTGGTGAGAGTGAGGCTCGCACCTCACGCGTGGGCGGATGATAGAAGAAGAAGTGCTCGCTGATCGGCTCGACGCGCTTCTCCCACTGGCCCAGCAGCGAGCCCTTTACAATCGTAGTCGCGAGCAGTTCGTCCAAGTCTTCCAGTTGTTCGTCGATCCACTCTTTGCGCTTTCGTGACGAAAGGCTTTCAGTGAAGAACAAGGTGTCGAGATTAGCTGGCTTGTCCCACTGGTACTCCTTGGTGCCACTGTGGAAGTAGTAGGTCGCCTGGAGTGCTTCATCAAAGGCTTCAAACCACGCGCCACCTGTACGTGTGCTTGATGATAGTGAACTAATAGTACCTGGCGCTTGTTCTTCGTGTTGCTGGTTCACCGCAGCGCCAACCTCAATCGCGATGGGCTTTGCAAAGTCGTCGTGGAAAATGTCCATTGCGAGAGGACAGCTCCAGCGCGTCACGCCCGTGAGCGCATTATAGTAATACTCTCGCCCAGGGGCGCCATTCTCCTCGGTCATCCACATGCGGATCCAGCAGTTTCCGCCTTCACGAACTGCGCAGCGCACACGGTATCCACGGAAGATACGCTGGATGGTGGTCGCAGCACGGCGCTGATGGCGCACTGTCTCCTGCAGCCGCTTGCTGCGGTTCTCTTTGGTTTTCTTGACAACACCGTCGGTGAGCGGCTCGAGCGCGCGCTTCACCACTCGAAGCTGCTTCTCTGTGTCGTTCAGCGTCGTCGTCAGTGTCTCCATGTTGCGCGCGTCCAATGCGATCTCGATCCGTTTCGCGCGCAGCTGGTCCGCGAGCTGCACCTGGAGGTACTGCGTCAAGTACCGCTGTGGAGTGCCTGTGATGCGACTCGAGTCGTGGTACTTGGTCTTGATCTTCACGGTTTTCTCGAGCTCCAGCGTCAGCATGCGCTCTTCGTCCTCATCAGCGCGCATCTTGCGACCTAGACTCTCGACTCTGTCGCACTGGTCGTCCACGAGCGCTGCAAGCCGCGCTTCTTTCGCAAAGAGCGGCTTTGCCTGCGCTTTGAGCTTGTGCAACTCACGCTGCACTTCGCACTCGGCACGACCACGATGACCTCTCAGTACCCTCTGGATATTTGTTGCAGCTTGCAGGCGCTTGCGTTGCGCAATCATGGTCAGCTTCATGGTTTTCATAAACCCGCGAGACATGTGCATTCGGTAGGTTGCCTGGATGCTGTGTGCAGCCTGGTGTTCGCGTGCACGCAGCTTGATGAGCCCCAGGAGCACAGCAGACAAGTGCTTTTGACGGATCCCTCGCCAGTACCGCTGGATCGTCATCGCAGCATTGATGAGCTGCAGCTCTTTCGCTTCTTCTCGCAGGATGAGCGCATTGCGCCTTCCTCGATGCCCTCGAAACACTTTCTGCATCTTTGTCGCGCCGTCGTGCTGCTGTTTTTTGTACAAGAGCTCTGTGAGTCGCTGCGCGCGAGCTTGGCGCCCTCGGTGACCCCGGTACACGCGCTGGAGGTACATTGCTGATTGCTTCTCCTTTTCAATTTGCCGGCGTTTTGCCTCGCGCGCGGCGTTGAGCATAGCTGCCTCGGATCTACCGCGGTGGCCGCGATATGCACGCTGCAGCTTGGTCGCAGCGATGTCCCTCATGACGTGGATGCGGGCTTCAAGTTGTCTTCGCCGTTGGATCTCGTCTCGCATCATGCACACTCGCTTGCGGCCCTGGTAGCCTCGGAAGAGCTTCTGGAAGATTAGCGCCGCTTCTGCTTCATTTTCCTGAATCCTGCGCAAACGTTTAGCTCTTGCAAGCATGCGTCGTAGCTGTAAGTTGCGGTACTCACGTTCGATGACTCTCGCTGCGCGGTCCTCCAAGATGTGTTGCTTCTCGAGTGCTAGTCGCTTGCGCACGAGAAATCCGCGGATCCTCGCCTGAATCTTTGGCAGGATCCGCTTCTCGACGTACTTGAGTTTTGCCTCCCAGAGCCCGCCACGGGAGATGCAGCCGCGCATCGCAGACTGGATCTTGATTGCACTCCTGATCTCGAGCAGCCTTCGATCGCGCACTCGACAGAGCTCGGTAGCATTCGGCAGCGGCTGGAAGCCAAAGAAAGTCGACGCCCACTCGACAAACTCGAGCTTGTAGATCAGCTTTTGTAGGAAGCGGCGACCGATCTGCTCGCAGCTAGTGAGGTCGAGCGTGACCAGGTTTGTGCACGCACTCGTGAGCGCATCGACGCCCGGCTCGGTGATCCGTGGACAATTGGCGAGCGAAAGCGTCGCGAGCGGCTTGGAAACGGTGCTCTTGGCGAGCTCGTTGAGTGCTGCATCACCGATTCGCTGGCAGTCAGCGAGGCTCAAGTACGTCAGGTTCTTGCAGTGCTGTGCCAACGCACGCACACCGTGGGCGTCGATGTTTGGGCTCCCGCTGATGTCGAGCCAGCTGATGTTGGAGCACTTTGTCGCAATGTCGCTCAGGTCCTGGTTCGTCGTCTTGATGCAGCCAGCCAGCGAGAGCGTCATCAATTGATGACATTGATTCGCGAGCGCGCGGATCGCAACGCTGGTCACGTCTCGACAGCCCGTCAGCTTTAACGTTGTAAGCAGCGGACACCCACGTGCGATTGCGCGAAGACCAGCGTCGTGGACGTGGCGGCAACCAAAGAGATCGAGCACTGTGAGCTTCGGACAGTACTTGCCGATCTCCACGAGTGCCTTGTCACCGTACTCGCCAACGTGCTCGCACTCGGAGACATCCAAGTGGCGCAGGTCCTTGCAGCACTGCGCGATTTTGACGATCCCGGCGTCCGTGATCCGCTGGCAGCGCTTGATGATGAACGTCTGGATCATCCAGCAGCCCGCGGCGAGCGTCTGGAGAATGGTGTCGCTGATCTGCGGGCAGTCGCTCAGATCCACGACCACGAGCTGGCAGTTATGCGCTAGCAGCCGCAGTCCTAGCTCCGTCACACGCTCGCACTGCGCCAAGTAGATCGTGTCGAGCTTGCTGCACTGCCGCGCAATCGCCCAGATCCCAGCGTCCGTGATCTGCGAGCACCCGGTCAGCCTGAGGCCACGCAGCGTCGGCACTGTATTGACCACCTCTTGGAGCGTCGCGTCCGTCACGGTGATGCCCGTGTCCAGCGCGTGCTGCTGGAGGTCGATCACGGGCTGGAAGCGTCCGCTCTCGTCGGCGAGGAAGTTCTGCAAAAACGAGCGCATCTGCCGCTGCTGCCGCTCTTGAACAGGCATCACCGGAGTGGTTCCGCCACCACCACTGCTATGAATCGGCGGTAGGACGCTATTGCTGCTGGGATTAGCATGGCCGTGAGGAGATCTCGGACGCTTCATCAGCTTGTGGCGGAACGTGACCGCATCCGAGGTGCCCGTCGCATTCTTGAGCTGCTCATGGTCATCGTCACGTGGGGATGATCGGTATCCATTGTCACTTTGCTGCCAGGCGAGCGATGGTGCTCGCTCGGGGCTTGGTTGCGGTAGAAGTGCTGGACAAGTCCGGTCCTTCATCGTCTTGCTCTGACAGCCGTGACTTTGGCGTCATTCGTTCATTCGCACTGCTTGCTGCTGGCTTTGTATTGCGTCTGTCATCATCTATTGAGTCACAAACGTGAGTTCCAAAATGCAGGATTTATATATGGCACGTGCTATTATTACTTGTTATCCGAGCGCGGGGGGGATGATCGCAGAAGCGTGATTTTGTATGGGATCCACCAGCCATACACACTGTCAA
>JAASFY010000945.1:0-13793 GCA_023334035.1 Globisporangium okanoganense
GCTAAATGAAAATGAACCAATTGAAAGTCTTTATTTCCAAATTTGATCGGTTTGATTGGCTGAAACTGTTTCTCATTTGCCCATCTCTTTTGGCTGGGCCATGCTGGTGTCCGGGCGATCCTGCGCGCCCGTATGTGTATCGCGAAATAGCGCGTTCCCTATTGAGACCATACAAAAGTCAAGAAAAAATGTATCCTTAATAGCAGTACATGATAAAAAGCGAATGCAAGTAATTGATAAAGAATGAAGACATTATATTCGCTCGAAGCGCCTTACAGAGCTATTTTACTCGTTTGGCGACACATACAGTCGAACAGTTCGCAAAAAAATATTGACTATTAAAGCTGAGGTTGTACAATAGAATCTCTCTACACGCATGACCCCTTGCGGCTTTTTCATGCATATATAATATAAAATTCACTTATGAGATAACAATGGAGCCATAGTTGCTTATTGAGATTTCATATAGAAAACAATAATCTATGACTTTATCATGAACAAGATAAAAACGTTATGTATTTTCGAGCTCATCACAGTCGAATTCGCAGCACAGCCGCGTTATTGACGTAAGGATAAGAGAGCTGTTCCATGGCGATGCAAGAATATGACAAGAGCGAGCGAGCTTTATTTATTTTATATTCGGCTAGATCTCAAAATATGCTTTGTTTGTGCCACAGAATGTCCAAATATGATTGCTAAAATCATGAATATATTGCTCCATTTATACGTGCTGAGTGGGCTGACTGAGAGTCATGAGAAAGTGAAAGTTGATGAGTGAGCGAGTAGTGATGTGTGCTAACTTGAGTTAACCAACCGCCTGCCATCATTGTTTACACGCCGTCGCAGGCTGCGGGTCAACATGCAGACTGATCCAGCACCTCACCAGCTAGTGGGCTGGTATCTGAGAATTACGTATCCTCTTGCTGATCTCTCCGAAGCGTTGCTAGCGGACTCGGTGGATCCCTATCGTCTGTCTATTACAGCCCCCGCCTCTCTTTAACCTTCCAGAAAGATCATCCATTGAGAACCTCTTGGCAGCATAGCATGCTTCGAGGCCTCCGTTCCGCTACATTAAGAGCTGCTCGGTCTGCACGCACAGCGCATTTTGATACTGTCGTCCAGTGCAATTCTGAATCCATCGTCTTCTCGTCGCTGCTGAAACGTACATCAACAAGCGACTCGACGTCGCCTTTGTTTGTCAGCGGACGACCCGACGGACTGGAGACTCTCGTTGCGGTCATTGTGACGAGTACGAACAACAAACCACGGGTGGTGCAGCTCCAGCGTCGAGCTACAGCAATAGGGAGCAGCGTGTTAGTCGGATAGCTAGCTCTACACGGCGATTTCGTTTGCAAGACGTGCTTCACAGACACAAGCGTTATCGACAGAACCAGCAGCCATGCTGCTAATACTCATAGGGTTGCTGAACTGTGCCGTGTAGCTTCGCAGTCGCAGCATGCATGCCCCAGAGTGGCCACCTGTCTGGACGATCTTACTCCCGTGGTGCAAGCCCAGACCGCCCCAAGGAACAATGGCTCCTTTCAAGAACAGCCGAGCCAAGAAGACGAGACGCCCATGGCGCTCGAGCGAAGGGCGAGTGAAATATTGTATTTCGGATGAGTCAGTGGGAGGACGGATCCACTGCAGCTCTTAGTGAGTCAGGCGTCGTGGTTGTCAGCTTTCTTTGCCTCTGGGTTTTCTGCTGCTGCAATATCTGAGATTTATTATCTCTCGCATTCATAGACGGCCGTGAATGATCCTGTTGGGCAGCTTTTCCTCATTTTGCCGACAGTGTTGAGCCTCCTCGCGACATTACGTCAATTATTATTTTGAAATTGGTTTTCTCATTCTTAAAAAAAATAAACGAAAGAAGCCTGAAGGTCGTCAACTTAATTCTCAAATCAACCCTTGTATGTGCCTCACTTTGATGGCCCTGCTGCTGATAAAACATTTATCAGCACCAGGGCCATCAAAGTGAGGCTGCTGCTATGCCGCTACGTGTGGGGTGGAGCGGGGTTTTCAGTGATCGCCACTGGTACAGTCAGCGACGGAATGATGTCGCCCATTTGTTGCTGCTGGGCCTGCTGTGCTGAGCCTGAGCCTGTGGCAGCTGGAGCGGGCGACGTCATGGGGCTGTTGGACATGGCCTTCTCCCATATCCGGCGCCGCACGCACTCGCGGTTGTACCGGTCGAGGTCCTCGAGCGCGAGCTTCTGGCAGGCGTTGCGCACGTGCAGCGACGCGCCCGCAAAGAGCTCCTGGAGCTCAAAGTACGTCTTCTTCTTCACGGCCCCCGCTGCGCCAGGTGGTGCCGTGGCCGACGCCGCAGCCACAAACGTCTCCGCGAGGCTCTCGGCCTCTTGCATGCGGCAGAAGAACTGGAACGCGGCGCGTGGCGGCAGCGGCTGCGGCGGCGGTGTCGTCGATGGGACGAACGGCGTCCTCGGCAGCGCTGGCGTCGTGGCCGCTTTCCCAGCAGGTGATTTCTGGGACTGGGCGCGCGGTTTCTTCTTCGCTGGCTCAGCTGAGCTGAACTCAGATGCGCCTGCTTTAGGCTCAGCCTTCCGCACTCGCTTCGTCTTGGGTTTCGCTTGTATAGCGCTGTCTGCTGGGGCCGCCGCTGCTGCTGTTGGTGTAGCTGCTGGTAATACAACGGTGACGACTGCAGCTCCAGGTTCAGCTCTCGCAGCTGCTACTGGTGCTGGCAGTGGCTGCACTGCGCCTGCTTTCTTTTTCAGAAACTTGTCAGCGACGAACGTGAGCGGGAGCGTCTCCTTCAAGTTAAACGGCTTGGTCTGCTGCCAGCTCTCGGGAAGGCCAGTCGGCAGGCCGTAGACTGGGTAGAGGCGGAAATGAGTGCCAGGAACCACTATTTGTTCTTTCGTAGCTTCTTGTGGCTGGGGTCGAGCTAAATCAGTGCTGGGTTGCTCGGTCGCCTGTGTCTGAACCTCAGCCGCCGCCAGTTCAGCTGCTTGTGGTGCTAACTCTGTCGCGAGTCTCTCATCTCCACCAGCAGCTGAGCTCTCGTCCTTCACGCCAGTCTCGACGGCAGCAACTGGATGACTGGCCGGAACCTCTGCTGCCTCTAAGCTCTCAGTCGCGCCAGTGCTCTTCGAGTTCTTGCTGCTCTTGTACTTTTCGTTAATCGCCTGCACGCTCTGCGCATAATCTTCCGAGTCGGACGCCGGCAGCAGCTCATCCACAGAGGTACCGTCTTTGCCACTATTGGTGACTTTTAAAGCCACGGGCGGCGGCTGCTCGGCGTACGCGAGGAACTTCCAGAGCGTCTGCGCATCCAGTGGGGAAATCGTCAGGCGGTGCGCCTTGAGCAGCTTCTGCACCACTTTCTCCCACCGAATGAACGCTTTAGCCACAGAACAACACAATATCCGTAACTAGGTTAGAAATCAGTTTAGCCTATACGGTAGAAGCACAAGTACTGGGTGTGTTTTTTACCTGGTGAATGATCGCGCTCGAGCGCCTTGACGTCCATCGAGTTGCGCTTAAGTTGCTGGAGGATGACTTCGCAGAGCAGCGTGCACTCGCGGCCCGTGTATTTGCCCAGCACCTTGCGCTGCTGCGTGCGCGCGCTCACGTCCGCGTCGCCCATGGGCGTCACTGCACTCAGCGCCGAGGTAAGCGACCAGATCCCGCTGGTCGGGTTGCTTCTGTCAGCGCCACTCATGGGACGGCGTCGACGGTTCGCAGAGTTGGGCGCCGGGGACGCTGTTGAAGAATGCGTGGGCGATGCTGGCAGTGCGGGTACGCTAGTCATTTTGACTGTCTCAGCAGCAGCAGCTGTGTGTGGCGCGTGGGGCCGGAAGGACGGGTCGACCTTCACCAACAGGACCTGCGGGGCCTCTGAGACAGCCACTACTGGCGTGGCTGTCGCCGTCCCAGCAGCGCTCGGATTCGGGCGGCGGCGCTTCGTGATGCGCTCATTTTCCTCTGCCACTGGCGCTGATGATGCTGACGATACGGCCACGGGCGAGAGCGACGCGAGCGCGTGCGTGGCGTACGTGGACTTGACCTGGCGGCGCGAGCGGCGCGTGCTCTGCTGGTGGTCGGGGGTCGTCGGCGCGGTCGCTGCTGAGGAGGGCTCGGACGCCTCGTCGCCACCGCTGTCGACGCGCACGGCAGCAGCAGCAGTCGCAGCGTCATCAGTGGACGCAGCAGGAGCGGGTGACGTGAGCTCGCGTCTCGAGGAGCGCCGTGGCGCCGTCGTCGCGTCTCCAGCGGCTTCGTCCGCCATGTTGGAAGGCGGGCTATTTATGTTTTTTGTCAACTGGCACCACTTTCGCGACCAAAAAAAGCAGGCAATATTTTAAAATCCTTTTTATAAGAATTTATACTTATTTTAACATTCAACTTGCATTTACTAGAAGGTATTCTAGCCTAAAAACCTTTATCTCATTGCATACCCGGTAAACCAGGTGGACGAGCGACTTCGATTAAATACGAATCCTGTACAAAGCATTTTATTGTCGACCGTGACAACACATAATGCGAATTGCAACACGCATTTGGCTCGGAACCTCAAAAGCATTGCCATCATCACCATGAGCGACGCCGTGAGCGCGAGCATCCTGCGCTTCGTGCTGCGCGACCTCAAGACCCAGCAACAACAGCAACCGGCCAACACGCGCCTCAGCGTATCAGACACGCACGGCCAGGTGCTGGCCGCCCTACCGGCCGCCGACCTGGCGCTGCTGCAGAGCGCGAGCCAACTCGTGCACCGCGGGGCCGTGAAGCGCGTGACCGCGGAGCCGTCGCGGCGCAGCTTCTTCCGCGTCGAGTCGCTCAATCGGTACCACAAACACGATCAGCAGCATGTGAATGCGAATAACGACACTGCGGACGCGTCGTACCTTCTGGACACGACCACGTCGTCGCAGCCCTTCGACGGCGCCCTCGTGCGCGGCCGCGGACCGAATTTCTACAACGTGCTGCCGCACTACTGCTCCTGCCAGACCTTCCACGAGCACACGGTTGTACAGAGCCCCATCGCCGTGGTGCGATATATCTATATACAAACGTATACCTGTCTGTTGCAACGTGTTTATGGGGCTCATGTTGTTATCCGTGGTATACGTGTGTGTGTATAGTGCAAGCACATGCTCGCGGCGCTGCTGGCGGACGCCACGGACCAGTGCCAGAGACTCGTGATCAAGGACCTCGACTTTGCGAAAATGCTCTGCGCGCAGCAGATCGCGCCACCGGACCACAATGCGAGTCATAGCGACCACCAGCAGCAGCATGGAGGCTACTAGCCAGTCAAGTAAGGACACATGTAATACATAGTCAATTTGCGATATCTAAGACTCACACAGCTCTATATTGGAAGACTGGATAGGAGCCCCAATGGTCGATGGGTTTCAGCCTGTTGCGAAATTGTGAAACCAATTTCTCGCTTTTCTGGCAAGGCGCGACGTTTGGCACTCTCTCACAACAGGCCTCTCGCTCTCATTCTCTCCACTCCAATAGTCCAAGTACACAAGCGCAGCAGCAGCAGCTCAGCTCCACAGCCTCAATATGGTACGTCCGAGGCTAAACCCTGCTGGTCTCTAAGGCTGTATGGCTATGTGGCTAGCCTCACGTGTTGTCTCCTATCGATAGATCCGCTTCTTCCTGCTGCAGAACCGCCAGGGCAAGACGCGTCTGTCTAAGTGGTACGTGCCGCCGCCGGACGACCAGGACAAGGCGCGGCTCGAAGCCGAGATCCACCGGCTCGTCGTCGGCCGCGACGCCAAGCACACGAACTTCATCGAGTTCCGCTCGTACAAGATCATCTACCGCCGCTACGCCGGCCTCTTCTTCATCCTGGGCGTCGACGTGACGGCCAACGAGCTGCTCTGCCTCGAGACGATCCACTTGTTCGTCGAGCTGCTCGACCAGCAGTTCTCCAATGTGTGCGAGCTCGACATTGTCTTCAACTTCAACAAGGTGCGTGCGTGTGGCTTGGCTATCTGGTAGAGTTTATAGACCTAATGAATGTTTGTTTGTATGGCTAGGTCTACTCGATGCTGGACGAGTACATACTCGGCGGCGAAGTCCAGGAGACGTCCAAGCGCGAGATGCTCGAGCGCATCCGGGAGCTCGAGAAGCTCGAATAGCCAACTTCACACAGGGTCGACATTCTCACCACCATACTATATCACAGTCCTAACGAATTCCACGTTCTACATCATCCCAGCCACCACCATTGTCGTACGTATTTATCTGATTGATGATCTGGGGTTCTATGATCATAGTTATATATCCACACGAGTGCGGTTCTACAGCGCATCACTGGAGCTCAACACTGTCGTCACGCCACTGGTGCTGTCCTCCTGAGCTACTACTGGTTGGGCCCCCTGCTGGAAGAATTGGTTGGCCACGAGAGCTCGCACAATCTGCAGCATCCGATGCTGCTCCACACGCATGTCCTTCTTCAACAACTTGCGCAGCAGCGAGCCCTGCTCCGTCTTCCACTGCTCCTCGAGCACCTTCTCGCCCTTGGCAGGTTTGTTGGCGTTCTTGGTCTTCACCTTCGCTGAGGCCTCTGCGATCTGCTGCGCGTCATGGCTGTAGAGGCACGCGTCACCCTTGCTGCACTTGCCCTTCTGCACCATGCTGCGACAAGGGACGTCCTTGCGGTCGTGGCTGAACTTGCACTGGTCCCCGAAGCGGCACTGGTTGCGCAAAAAGTTCTTGCAGAGCCACACGCGCTTCTGTCGCTTGAGCGACGGCTCACTGGCGTCGTCGACAGCCGCACTCGGCTCAGCTTGGACAGCCTGGCTGGCCTCGCTCTGCTGTTGTCCGCTCGCTTGGCCGATGACTCTGGGCTCTTCTTCATCAATCTCGCCGTCCTCCAGGTCTTCAGCACTGTCCATCGTAGCATTCGAGAGCTTGCGCTTCTTGGACTGCTGCTTGGCTGGCGCTGGACCATTGTCCACAACTGGTACTGGCGATGGCTCATCGCTCCGCTTGGCCACCGACGGCCACTTCTTCCTGCGGTCGGCACGCCACTGGGCGATGTCCTCGGGTGAGTTCCCGACCAGCACCATGAACTTCTGGCCCTCGACATCGATCTCCTTGAGTCCACTGCCGGCGAATTGGCCGTGCGCCGTCTGGAAGTGCGCGCCCACGACGCGCTTCGAGGCCGAGAAGTCGCAGTTGGGCGCGTGGCACGCCACGTGCGTCTTGACGTGCGCGTCGAACTGCGACTCCATCGTGAACGATTTGTCGCAGTTCTCGCAGCACCACTGCTGCTGCTGCTGTTGAGTGTCTGGCACAGGCGGACACTCGGAAAGCGGCGCACCGTATCTCTGCTGTCCATGTTGTTGTTCGCGTTCCATGGACTCGTCCCCTTGGACATGGTGAGTGTCCTCCTGCTCGAGACGATCAGTAGACCCTTGCAGTGCGTTATAATACGATGGAGGGGCTGGCTGGAACGTGGACGGATGTGGTGGCGACTGGTGGACGACTTGGTGGCTGTCCTGTTGTGGTGGACGCTGATGCTGCTGATAGTACGCTGGCTGCTGGTAGCTGCTGTTACCGTGGCTCGTCGGTCGCTGGCCACGATCTCCGGTTCCTCTGTTGTAGTTGCTCTGTGTGGACTGACAATCTTGGATCCAGTGACCTGGCTGGCCACACTTGTGACAGCAGTACGTGGACGGTGGCGGACGCGATCCCGGATGCTGCTGGAAGTGCTGGTGCTGCTGCTGGGGTGGAGCTGGCTGGGAGCGAGGCAGCGGTGGCTGTGGCGGCTGCACTGGCTGCTGCTGATACTGTTGAGGAGGCGGCGCTGCGTACACAGGAGCAGGCTGGGCGTACTGTTGCTGCTGCTGCTGCTGGTAGTGGGGGTGATGGTGGTAGCCATTTGACTGGGCGTAGCTGTGCGGCAATGATGGTGGCTGCTGGAGCACCTGATATTGAGGCTGATATTGAACCTGTGGAGCGTGGTACTGAGGCTGCGGTGTCGGCATTAATGGCGGCGCAGGCTGCTGCTGGTGCTGCGTGCCCACTGGAGCATACGCCTGCTGTCTGGAATAGAGCGCGTCACTGTAGCTCGACTGAGGCTGCGTCTGCTGATGAGGGTATGAGATTGGTGGCTGAGGTGCTAAGACTGGCGAGGCTGGAAGCGGAGGTGCAGGCAGCTTGGGCAGCGGCGGCACGAACTTACTCTCAGTTCCCTGTTCAGACGGCGGCGGTGGCTGGTTCGGGAGTGGAGGCACCGGTGAAGCATTAGCTCCAGAGTCGTACTGTCGCTGTTGCTGCTGGAACTGTGGGTTACTCGTTGTATACGCTGGCTGTGCGCCGTAGCCACTGCTAGGAACCGGAGGAGCTCCGTATCCGCTCTGTGGCTGCTGGTACTGCGATTGCGGTGGGTACGCTGGCTGCTGCTGCTGTTGATGCTGCTGTCCACCACTCGCGTACGCTGCGACGTTCAGAAACGCTGGCAGATTGTTCAATTGCTGTTGCTGTTGTTGCACCACTGGAGCTGCTGGGACTGGTGGTGGAGGTTGGTAGTATCCATCGCCACTGGTGCTGGCGTTATGGTTCGTCACGTGGCTCTGCGGCCCATAGTCCTCAAACGGTGGCTGCTGCTGCTGCTGCTGCTGCTGCTGCTGGTCGTTGTGCTGGTGCTGGTGATGCGAGTACGAATGGGAGAAGCCACCTCGGCCCCGGCCGCGTCCACCACCGCCTCGCCCTCCTCCGCCTCGTCCTCGTCCAAAGCCACGACCACCACCTCCGCGTCCCCGACCGCGGCCGCCACCACGACCACCGCCTCGAAAGCCGCCATTTTGCTGCTGGTACTGCTGCTGCTGCGGAGGCTGATGGTACTGCTGCTGGTCCATGGCCGCCTCTGTCTCTGTGTGTGAATGGAGCGAGCGATATCCAAGCACTCGAGATGAGCGCCGTTTGGATCATTAACAAATCGGAATTAACAGGAGACGATCCGTTGGCCTTGGAAGAATTCGTACTTTACCGGGTGGTGAAAGTCGACTGAAGGTTGCTCCAATATTTGTGAAATAATGTGGTCCACCCAGTACAGCTGATTGTTTTAGGGACGCCTAAAATAACAGAATTAATACATGTATATTTCGACGTTCGATCAGGAATTTAGGCACCGGAGCGTTACCACAATCGTCACCGACTACATTCGCACAACACTGTCGATGTTGCAATAGCAGCTATCAAAAATTTATGCGTAGCCAGAAGAAACCATGCACAAAAAAGAGTACACTGAACCAAGCATCGTTTACGGATAAATGACGATTTTGCTGACGAGTCTGGTCAACATTCAGCGAAAACTACACGATATGTAACATATCAGATACTGTACTAATAGATTACAAAACGTCTGTTTATGAGCGTATATATTCGTAAAATATACAATCCGATACAAACATTAGGAGGGAAGTTATAAATATATAATCCACGTAAACCCGCGACAAATTTTTGGGCAAAAATAACAGGGAAAATTTATCACGGGTTTACGTGGATTTTTCATCCTTACCGAGAATTTGCTCGAAAAGGGCTCAAATCCAAAAGCAACTTCGTAAAATGCTTGCCGGCGACATGCGCACGGGCAGCAACGCCAGCGACGACGGAGCGTTACCGCATCAGTGCGTGACGGTAGAGCTCACTTTGCTTTTAGATAAAGTACACGGCTGCCGCTGTTTGATAGACGCCACCCGACACTCACTCTCCTGGTCATGCTGAGCGCAGACACAGTATCGCAGCGTACCAATACACCCTGACCAAGTGACCCTCAGAGCATCTGTTGGAGAGTCTTTCACAACGGCCGTCTCTTTTCAGCCTCAGTCCATCATTGGAGTGATTTGACTTGGCTCCCCTCATGCCACTGATCCCATCAATCACACGCACTCGATTGGCTCGTTATTGCTCTCCTCAGTCGAGAATTTGGCATCGGCTGCTAAAGTCGATAGCTTCAAGCTTGTAGCCCACAGTCTTTTCCAACTCCAGCGAAGGACAAGGTCTGGTACTGCGTGGCCTGCAATCAAGAGAGCGAAGACGCTCATGAGCTCGCACGTGGCCTGCATCGCGCCCGACTGCTTCTTCTCAGCATCGAGAGAGCTTGTGCTCATCCACTTTCTCACAACGCACTCCGGACAAACGAACGAGCCAGCGACCCCAAGTCCAAGTGGTCCTTGCGTGGCTGGTAAACCAGCGACTGTCGCTGAGCCCTGGCAGCGCGGCTGTGTACTTCCACCGACAGGCCAGCCATCGGCGGTGCCGCCGGACACGTATACGTGCAAGCTTTGCAAGATCCCTGGCCATTGGCTCTACGATTGCGCGCGATACGTGAAGTATGGTAATGTGGTAAAGTCACCAGTGGTGTCGTCGAAGCACGAGCAAGCACAGTCGCCGCCTATTCCAGTGTCGAGCTCCTCCAGTGTTGCCAAGTTAATTGCCTTGGTGAAGATTAACGCAAAGCTTGGGTCGTGGCGCTGCGAGACCTGCGAGAAGAGTTTCTCGATGGAGTCGCAGCTCACGTCGCACTTTGCAGACCACGTCGTCTGTTCCGAGCCTGGATGCGCGTTCTCAGCTACAAAGTGCGTAGTGACTGAGCATCTCAGTGCTGTCCACGGCATCAAGCCCAAGCAGCACCACGAAGAGAACGGATCGACCTCAACACCGTCATCTACGTACCGCTGCACGATTTGCGGCACTGGCGGCCACTGGATCTATGAATGCCCCAAGATCGCAGACCCGAATGCCCACGTAAGCGCCGTTGCCTTCAGCCTAAGCGACCGAGCACTCCAGTCCAGTGCCTCTCAAAAGAATTTCGGACCCCCAGGCGCGGGCTACTGCTGCAAGCTCTGCCAGATTCCTGGCCATTGGATCCACGATTGTCCGGTGTTTGACAACACCGCTGGGGCTCCGTTTGCCAAGTCATTCAAGCTGCCAGCCAAGTATTGCTGCAAGGCCTGTGGTATCCCAGGCCACTTGATCTACTATTGTCCGCTCAAGGTGAAGAATTACAAGGCCCCGGCAATAGAGGAGAAACCCAACGCCAAGCCCACGTCAGAGCAGAAACAATGGCGATGCGAGATTTGCGAGATTGAAGTGGCGCTCGAGAGCCAACTGAAGGCGCACTTCGGACAGCACTCGCCATGCGCTGAGCCTGGCTGTCGGTTCTCTGCGATTCGACGCGTGATGACCACGCATCTGAAAACTGTGCATGGCAAAGTGGTAAAGCCCAGCCAAGCAACGAGCGACAACCCCCAAGAGCGAGAGAGCCAAGCGAGCTCGCCATATTGGCGAAGTGGCGTCAGCGATACGGACTTCCGCCTCGCCAGCCAGTCGACGCTCCACCTGAAGCAGCACCTGACGTGCTCAGAGCCTGACTGCGGCTTTGCTGCGATTAAACGCATCGTGACCAAGCGCGTCCAGGCGGTTCACGGCTCGGAGCAAGAGCGTCCAGTGGAGAAGGACATTCTCGCCAGCGACAGCTCAGGAGGACCTGGGATTGATGCGAGAACTCGAGAAGTGGTGGTGAACGGAAAGAAGTTTCGCCTACGAGAGGTGGTGGTCGACGGACTCGTGTACAACGTGCCGGCCGAGGGCTGAGCTGCAAGCGTAAACTGATCTTCCAAGCAGGACCTTTTTATAACAGTACAGGAGAACTCGCATGACAGAATTGTCAGCCAAGACTAACTAATAGGGACGCTTTATAGGACAAGTGAGCAACCTACTTTGAAAAAAAAGATGGCGTGAAGACGTACTCGACGGCGGCCACGACGTACACGTTATCCCGCCCTTGCCAGTCTTGTGGTCCAGCCACAGCGGTCACAGAGGTCGAAATCGTGAGCTTGAAAAGCTTTTGTCAGCCATCTGAGTCCCAGTCTCCGTATCAGAAGTCGTAATTTCTGATCCTGTCAATCAAAAGAAGCGAAATTGCCCAGAAGGCCAAAACGACAGAGCCCCACGTGCAGTCCGCTGACGTCGCTCGCTCGCGTGCTCTCCATGCTCGCTGGGAGCGCACCGCTGCCGCCACCGCCAGCTGTCGCTGTCCCCCACCGGCTGCAGCATTTTGTCGCGTGGCCGCCGCTGTACTACGGTGTGATGCCACCACTGCCACCTCCACCCATGTCGTCGTTCCAGCTCGCGTACACTTTCTACAAGCAGAACAGCGCGTTGCAACATATAGGGGAGATGCCACCGCCCCTCCCTCATCCTCATCCTCATCCCCACCGCAGCCGGTGGCGATGCTCTGTGGCGTCTGCCGCATGTCTGGCCACTGGGCACTCTATTGCCCGCTGACTGCTGCCAATGTGAATGGGCAACCGCCGCCACCTCAAAGGATAAACCTTGTCGCCCAGTCGAACTTGGCGATGACGAGCTCCCTCAACCAGCAGAGGCCCCCACTGGTCGCCCCTATGAAGAAGGGTCATGTCCAGTGCCACGTGTCTCGGTGCTCGTTCTCCGGGAAGAAGAAGAAGCGCGTGAAACACCACGTGACGACCGTTCACAACCAAGAAGAGCCAACCAGCCATGGTTCACCGTCGCCTAGCCCACATGTAGCTAATACAGAGAGCCTCGGTAGTGGCGCGAGTGGACTGGCTATTGCTACACCAACGGACAGTACTATTGGGATCCCAGCCACGCAAGTGTTCAAGCCAACGAGTGTCGAGAGCGTGGGCGATATCCCAGCTGCTGGGGTTGTAGCCGCCAGTCGTCCTTCAGTGAAGGGCAAGGTATGGTACTGTGTGGCCTGCGATCAAGAGGTCACCAACGTCAAGACGCACATGATCTCGCACGTGGCCTGCCTCGTGCCCAACTGCGCCTTCTCGGCGTCGAAAGACGTAGTGCTCGCACATTTTCTTGTAAAGCACTCAGAAAAAGCAAAGCAGCCGGCGACCACAAGCTTAAGCGCTTCTCGGAGGACTGGCAAACCACCAGCGACTGCCACCGAGCTGTGGCAGCGCGGCTGTGCGCTTCCACCAGCAAGTCAGCCGTCAAGTGTGCCGCCCAGTACGTACACGTGCACGATTTGTCGAGTCCCTGGCTACTGGATGTGTAACTGCGCTCGGTACATCAAGTTTGGCGATGGGGTGAAACAGCCAGTGGCGTCACTGAAGCACGAGCAAGTCCCGTTGTTTCCTGTTCCTATTGCAGTGTCCAGTCCAAGTGTCGCAAAGCCAGCTGCCACGATGAGGAGCGAGAGAAAGTATGAGTCGTGGCGCTGTGAGACCTGCGGCAGCCCAGATCACTTGATCTATGACTGTCCACTCAAGGTAAAGAACTACAAGACTCCACCAGTGGAGGAGATACCCAAGCCCACGCCCATGCCAAAGCAGCAGCAATGGCGATGCGAGGCTTGCGACATTGGGCTGGCGCTGGAGAGTCAGCTGCAATCGTATGTGATGCAGCACTCATCGTGCTCTAAGCCTGGCTGCAAGTTCCCTGCGGTTAGACGAGTGGTAACCAAGCATGTGAAGACTGTTCATAGCAAAATAGAAAGGTCCAGCCAAGTGACGATCATAACCCACGACAAGCGCTTAGTCGCCGTTAATTCTGAGGAGCTGCTGGCCAGCAAAATTGAAGAGAATACGTCGTTTGGGGGATGCGACGAGTGGGACACCGACGCTCGGGTCTCCAGCCAGCAGGCGACTCACCTGACGCTGCACGCGTCGTCTCCAGAGCCTGGGTGCAAGTTCTCCGCAGCTAAACGAGTGGTGACCAAGCACGTGGCGAGTGCTCACAGCGGAGTGCACAATCCAACCCAAATGGCGAGCGACAAGCACTCAGTAGCTGAAAGCGAAGATGAACGAGAGAGCCAA
>JAASFY010000946.1:0-13791 GCA_023334035.1 Globisporangium okanoganense
TGGGTCACATAGTTTCTGGCTTTTTCCTGATTTGTCAGTTATGAGCTGGCTGAACAGGTGATGGTAAATGAGGGCATCTGATTGGCCAAATATACGCTGTCCGTTATAAAGAGCGTCCGTAATAACTAAGCAAAGCCGGTATGTGGGCCTATTTCTTAAGGTGTGCCCATCCCCTTTTCGGGTGCTAAGCAATTCCGTCGTTAAAAACTTGCTTTCAAAAACAACAACAACAGAAAAAAAGCAACGGAACTTTTTGACACGTTCTCCCAATAACGAGAGCGATCTCTTCCTCTCTCTCGCAGTCGACGGACGGAAGGATGGCGACAGAGCCCCCGCTGTCTTCTTCTTCGTCACTAGCGCCTCAGCTCGTCATGTCATCGTCCACGTCTTCAGCTGCGGCCACGCCGCGCTCGCGGTCCGGCGTGAGTCGTCAAGCCATTGTAAGTAGGATTCGCATGCGACACTGGCGTTCATGCCAATGGGTTGGTCTCTGCTTTAATAGACCGCGCTAACGTTTATGTATGGTGTTGTTATGTGTATGTGTTAGATGCCCGTGCTACAGTTCTGGAAAGCGTTCGACCTCGACAGCAAGCGCCTCGTGCTGGACACGCAGGGCAATGCGATGAAAACCGAGAAGGACAACAGCCTCAAGTCGCGCAAGAAGCTCGCCGAGACGACCAAGACATTCCGCAAGCTCCCGGACATGGACAAGGTCTCAGCGGCCGGTGGGCTGTTGCGCGCGTATCAGGAGGAGATCGATAACCTCACGAAGCGCGCCAAGTACGCCGAGAACGCGTTCTTCATGCTCTACAAGGGGCTCTTCGCGGCGCCCGACCCGGTCCCGTCGCTCGAAGCCGCCATGGATTTAAAGATCAGCGAGATTGAGGACCAGAACCGCAAGCTCAAGCGCGAGCTGAAGGAATATGAGCTCGAGTTCGCGTCGCTCAAGAACCAGGATATTACGATCCGCAAGCTCGAGGAGCAGATCAGCACGTTTGAGCAGGACATGGACAATATTGTCCACACGCGCGTGGACAAGCAGTGTCGCGAGCTCGAGGACCAGCTTGCAGCCAAGCAGGCGGAGATTGCGCAGCAGCGCATGGACTATGAGCGCCAGCTTGAAAGCTCGCGCAGTGAGTTGCGTGACGCGTTCAGCCGCATGGACGCGATGCAGTCCGACTTGTTTGCACACAAGCAGCGCAGTGGGATCGCGAAGAACGCATTTGACGCCGAGATGGAGATGATCTCGCAGGAGGCAATTTTGACCCAGACGCTCCAGCTGGAGAACGCGCAGCTGAAGAAGCAGATCGACGAGCTGCTGAGCGTTACGACAGGCAGTTCGTCTGTTGATGCGCGTGGTGGTGGGGAGCGAGCCAACCCGCTGTCAACGCTCTCGCTTGGGTTGTCCTCGTTGAATGAACTGGCTGAGCGTGACGCGACGATCCTGAGTCTGCGCCAGGAAGTGTTCCGTGTGAAGGAGTCGCTGGCAAATGCCACTGGCGCGTTGCTAAGTACGAATGAGAAGCACGAAGACGCCATGGAACAGGCCAAGCGCGTCACTGAAGAGCTCGCTACTCAGCTCTCGTCGCGTCCGACACTGGAGAAGTACAATGACGTGGTGCACCAGCTGCGCGTCCTGCAGCAGCTCGAGTACAACATTGTCGATGAGGATGACGACCAGGCAGCTAAGTCGCTGATGACGGGCCACGCGTCAGAGGGTGACGTTGCGGGTGCATCGTCATCAGCAACATTGTCATCGCCCGTGGAGAAAATCCTCGTGTCCCGCGTGCGTCGACTCGAGCACTCGCTGCAGCAGAATGAATTGCTCACACAGCAGACGACCATTGAATTGCAACAAGCGCGTGACGAACTCGAACGGAAGAGTGCCGTCATCCACGAACAAGTGGTGCTGCTGCGCAATTTGGAGGAGCACGTCGCCGCACTTGAGAGCCGCAAGAGCAAGAGTTTGAGTCCAGGAGATGTTGGCACCGAGATCCTCATGGACGCCATGGAAGACCAGCTCACGGGCGGCGGTGAGGCGTCGAGCCCCGCTGCTGCTGGTACCACAACGAGCGCTTCTGTGGCCGGTGGTGTCGGCACCTCGGACAACAAGATGCTCGAGATCGTTCGCGGCCAGCGGGACCGCTTCCGTGAGCGCATGAAGGAGCTTCAGAGCGAGAAAAGTCGACTCGAGGAGCTTGCGAATTCGTACAAGGCGTCGGTCACGCGGCTCGAGAACGACAACATGCAGCTCTACCACAAGATTCGGTACCTGCAGAGCTACCGCGGCGGCAGTGGCAACAGCACGGGCCCATCAGCAGGTCACCAGGTCTCACCGAGCTTCAACAACAACTTTGGGCAGCTCGAAGAAGGCGCGAACAGCTCAAACGGCTCGGGCGACGTGGAGAACAAGTACAAGAGCCTGTACGAGGAGAAGATGAACCCGTTCGTGCAGTTCAACCGCATGGAGAGCCAGCAGCGGTACACGAACCTCAACACGGTCGACAAGATCCTGCTTAACAGCGCCAAGATGTTTCTGGGCCACCGCATCACGCGCAACATCGCCTTTGGGTACATCCTGCTTCTCCACTTCCTCGTCTTCGCCACGCTCTACTCGTTTATGCACGGCTGCGGCGTGAGCAACGCCTAGGCATTTTCTTTTTACGAATCTTATGTCTTTCTATTGCATGTATCTAATCACCACACACACATTCAAATAATGGCTCATTGTGCTTCTCTGATTATTAATAAATGCCCACTCTAATTGCCTTACGATAGGGTCACTGCGGCGCAGCACAGCACACACAGGAAGATCCTGGTTGTCGTCATGGCAAGGTCTACTCGTTTTATCAGGTCCAGTGTCAACAATTAATTCCTTATTTTTGAAAATATAGAGAGGTTTGACTTTCCAGTAATTTTTTTAATGTCAGTCGGAATGTGTCGCACGAAAACCTGTTTAATTTATGCACAGATCAAAGCTCTCGGTCTCAAACTCGCGCTTCTTTGCCAATCAGTCGAAGATCAAGCAAAGAAGGCCAAGAAGGGAAAAAAATGCGCTGGCAGACGCTCGGTAAGGCGGCGCTGTGGCTGCCCGTGGGCGTGACGGTGAACGCGCTCTTTGTGAGCGTCGCGAGCGTCAAGGGGCGCTCCATGCAGCCGGCGCTAAACGCCGACATGACGCAGAACGATGTGCGCGACCGCGTGCTGCTCGACAAGTTCTCGGTGCAGATGCGCCACAAGTTCACGCGCGGCGACGTCGTGGTGCTCGCGTCGCCCGAGTGCCCTGGCGAATTCCTGACCAAACGTCTCGTGGCGCTCGAGGGCGACTTTGTGACGGACCGCAACGGGCGCCACGTGATGGTGCCCGCGGGCAAGTGCTGGGTCGAGGGCGATAACCCGGTGTTCAGTGACGACAGCGACAAGTTTGGCCCCGTGCCGCTCGCACTTATCGACTCGCGTATCGTCGCGGTCTTCTGGCCGCTCAACCAGATGAAGCTCGTGAAGAACCAGCTGCCGGATAACCGCGTGAATGTATAGCGTTCTTCTATCGTATTCTCTGTTGCTCCTGATGTGGCAAAGGATCATTGTCAGACAGCTTTTGAGAGCATCATTTTCGTATCCGATAGCACATCTCGATGGCACATGGACCCGATTGGTGATTAGAAGGATTCTTGTGGCTGCGGATGTGTGTCCGAGCCTTGTCAGCTAATAATGACGTCATGCGCGAGCTCCTGGCGAGGCAATCGCACATTTAAAGAGACAAGCAGAGCCTGACGAGGAAGGAAATGCTGTCACTATATGCAATTACATTAGGTGGACTTCTTCACACAGATGGATACGCAGATATGCTCTATTGGTGCTTGCTTTTACTGAAGAGCAAGAGCTCATAATACTTTCTAAATTATAATCAACAGATAATCTCTAAGATACATGTGTACATGGGGTAGTGTACGGGGGATGGCACGCTCAGCAGCCTTGCAGTTAGTGAATGAACTGGCGGATGCGCGCCGAGTCGGCCTGATTGATGAGCGCGTTGGTCTTGCAGTCGATGGAACAGAAGCCCTTGGCCGGCGTCATGGACGCGATGAACGCGATCGAGCAGTTGTTGCACTTGTTCGTCTCGGCGTGCATCGCGCTCGCGTAGTGCGAGAGGCGCTGCTCGAGGCACACGTCTTCGCTGAGGACGTAGCACGTCGAGTGCTTGGAGCCGACCCGCTTGACCGTGATGTAGCCTTCGTCGATGAGGCGCATAAATAGCGACGCGCAGCTGCTGCGGTTCTTCATGAACTTGGCGTCCACGAGCCAGCTCACGGCCTCGGACTGCACAAAGTACTGGTACGAGAGCTTCGAGTGCTTGTGGGTTGAGTTGGACGCGATAATGTCGACCGCGTGGAACACGAGCTCATCGTCAATGTCGCCCATCTCGTTGTCCGAGGACTCGGACGACGAGCCGTCGGTGGTGGTCATCATCGGGCTCGATGCGAGCGTGCCGCTCGATTTGCAGCCCTTGCACACGCGCACGGGCTCGGCGTACCCGAGTTCGGGAATCGGACCGGAGAACGGCGAGCACTCGCCGCAGACGAGCTCCCCGCAGGCGCGGCAGTGGTGGCGGCGGCGCATCCAGATCGAGAAGCCCTTGCCGCAGCAGAGACACGAGTCGCTCGCGGCGTCCGGGCGCCAGCGCGGCTGCTGCTGCTTGTTGTTGTTGTCGAGGACACCGCCGGTTCCGGCAGTGGCGGAAGCGACGTTATCAGATGGGCTCATGGCGAGCGGCGACGCGGATGTAGGAACAGATACACCCATGACTGCTGTTGTTGTTGTGTGGGAAATGATCTTGAGAGCGAGACGCACACAGAGAGAGTCTGATGTGGATGAACTCGCGTGGACTGCAGACGGCGAATTGGGAAGTGAGCAGACTGCCAGGGCGAGCGAGCGACGCGCGCAAATCCACAAGCAGCAGAAATGAGAAAGAGAGAGAGGGGGGAGGACGGAATGGGGATGGGGTAAATTCTGGAGAGAGCGACTGCCTCTTTTCTGCGTACCGTAAACGGAAACAGGAGTGAATGCACTCTAATGTGTCCTTTCTGCTGTCGAGCAGCTGGATTGCAGAAATGGGTCGCCATCACTTATTATATCCTTGCTTATACGATCGATATGCACTACGACAGATATTTTTGAGGGGTATTTTTTTGAAGAGCGAATAGGGGAGCGACGTGCTCAGAAACGAGTCACGCAAACAGAATTGGCGAGAACGGACACAATTTAAAAAATGAAAATGGAGCTCGCTCTCTCTTGCCTGGTGTTGCTCTCTGCCTGTGTGCGTTAAGGTTGTTTGTGGTCTTGGCGTGCGGGATGCCAACAAGAGGTGCAAGACGACTCATTCATTCCGAGCAGCTCTTCGCTTTTAATATTGGCTGTCAGTGATTTATGTTCATGTCCCGACCCGGCTTCTCATTATTTTTTCGTCATGGCCTGAAAATCGCTGAGCTGGGCTCTCGATCTGTTTTCTCTTCCGCACATGAATGAGCGAACACGTGCGAACACTTTGCGCCGCTGTATCAATCGTTTGTCTTTGTCTTTCGATAAGCGATGATGGCGAATTCAAATGCGCTGCCGCGACAATGCCATGCAATAAGGCAGCAAATCCTAAAAGACCAGTTTCTTGTGGTCCATCGGCGGATTTGAGTCAGTGGCGCCGCAGCCAACGGAATAAAGCTGGTGAAGCCTTTTCCTGCGACACCTTCGTCTTCTTGTTTTCTTCTGGAGCAAGCAAAGCAGCAGAACCGTCACGACACGACGGCCGGCCCCGACGATGGATGGGTCCACAAAACGAGCAATCGGCCAAAAAAAATGCCACTTGTGGCACGCTAAAAACACCCTGCTGTTGTCTATGGGGTTGGCGATTCTCGAGATGCTAACTGTTCCACTTATGGCACCAATTCGTCCAGTTCGTCCAGTTTCTTCCCTCTGAGAACGCGCGGGTGTTAAATATCAGCGACCAAAGCCAGCGTCGTTTATCCAAACACGCCGAGCGGAGAAATGAAATTCGCGATTTTGCATGCAGAAAAGTTTTCATCGCTCGAATTTGTGTTGAAGTGCTCAGGTTGAAGCTATACCTCTTTAGAATCCATATCCAGGTGTCGATTGAAGTATGTAAACTTTGAAAGTACCTGTCTAAAATGCATGAACCTGCACTTCTCAAATGGGGCCAACGTGACGCAAGAAGTTGGATCGAGTGGACCTTTTGCCGTTTGCTTCAGAAACTTGTCGGCTTCGAAATGGAAGCGCGCCATCAAGCCAAACGTGCACGATCAGAGCAAGTCGCTCTTATCGAAAAGTCGACCGACGCGCCGTCACCTTTGAAAAAGCGAGTGAGCAAGCGTGTTTGTTTGTTTGTTCGTTATCCTCCTATTGTTCCAACAGCAGCGCGGATGGACGAATTGATCAATCAAGTTGCGCCAGCAGCATCATCGCCGGTCTTTGAATTGCTCATAGTGAAAGCGAGTGAAGAAGAAATGGGTGGTGGGGAGAGAGCGACTGCTCCTGTTGGGACGGGCGGTGAGGAGCAAAAACGAAGTGAAGTCAGCGAAAAATGATGTTTCGCAGTTTTCAAGCTGGATGCGTTATCGATTTTATGGGAAGCTCACGAAAAATACAACAAGCAGCCTGAAGTTTATGCGTTGGAGGTTTGTCGCCATCGATGGATGGTGCGTCTGCGAAAGTCGCGCCTGATCCTTTCGGCACTATGGGTATCACATGAGACTTTCCCAATCTCTCTATGAATGGCCAAACAAGTGCCGATCCTGCATTTTGCTCTCTTTCTCGAGATACAGTATCGCCCATTTTCATGATCCGTCGAAAGCTGCTTGGGATTTGCAGCCATTTGCAAGGCTGTCATTTGCAAGGAAGGTTGCGTGACGCGGGAAAATGGGATTTTAGACAGATGACAAAGCGAGATCTCTTGCAATCGAGTTGTTCACCACTCTCTCCTCCTGTATGGGTTGTTGGATCATGAGGGGAACGACTGGTCTGCATTCGCTTGGCTCATCTGACACCGTGGTTAAACGGGCGCGATGTATCCATCCTTTTGATTTGCAGCCAGCCAAAGAAAGCGTTTGCTTGTTTTGGATTAGATTTCGCTTGCTTGATGTGTGAAAAGAGCGCTGAGACAGTCAGTCACACAACAGCAGCACCAGAAAGGAACTGCGCGCATTCGGATATGCGATGCATGCATGCGGGTGGCTCAGGATAATTCTTGCGGAGGAATACGCTTCAGCTCACGCTTGCGAAATACTATAATAAGTATGGAGGCGAGCGAGCGCTTGGTGATCTGCGAAAATGCTGCGTCTCATGGGTTGTTTGCTCATGGACACCCATTACGAGCCCAGTTTTTATATACCTCTATATTTCCATAAACCTTTTTAAACTAGATACATATGCTTTGGTAGGGCTTACATTTGATAATAAACCTGCACAACTATTTGACCTGTTATTCGAGGTAGATAAGAGTGAGCTGTCGACGAAATGCTGACAGACGGCGGCGACGGACGAACACATTCGGCTCTCTCTGCAACGTGAATGATCACTCGACTGCCAGGCTTGTTTATCTATCTTGCGTTTCGTCACACACGCCCAATCAGCAGCGCCATCTAAACATCTGCAGATAACTGTAACCACAAGAATCGCCATCCAAATTGCTTTCGAATCGCCTCGGATAATATGCTTTTGGACGAGAAAGTGACTGTGGCAGTCTTTGCGAGAGGTATGCAGCACCAGAGAGCAGAAGCCAGCGCAATTTTGTGGGTCTCCCAAGTCGGTCGGACGGAGCGACCGACACATCCCGTCGCGATCTTTCTCATCAAACACCAGCAAGGTCGGCTCTTTAATCCTTCCCCTCGCTTCTGCTCGCAGCAGCCAGCTGGATGCTGCGGATGCGGTTGGTTTGGCTATAGAGAAGTGCCATTTTCCTTCGAAGACAAAACGAGGAGGATAGAGACGCAAATGAAGAGACGAGCGAAACGCGAAGTGTCAGCTTTGTTTTCGTGCGCATTTCACAGTATTCTCAGACACTTTCGCTCATCTGAACTATTACAGCAAGTGTCTCGGCTATTTCCCCAACCATCAGCAAAGTGGCCCTCCGATTTAAAAATCGGCAAACTGTGTGTGTTCCATGTTGCATGTTGAAGCAAATTTGTTCTGTCGTCTGCACACACATCAGATCGCTCTTGCTGAGGTGCAAGTTGCTTGACTGGATGGCTTCCCTCTCTCTTTTTCGCCATTTGGGACTTTCCATGGAGATGGAGAGCGAGAAGTGAAGAAGCGTAATGGCCCCTTTGGGATGCGCTGTTGTGGCTGGGCTGGGCGAATTGCTCACAACAAACAGCACACAACACCACCAACAAACAAACAACAGCAACAACAGCAACAACAACAACAGCAGCTTTCTGACTTGCTGCCACCACACAACAACGTCGCTGACTTGTTCTTGCTTTTCGTTGACAAGTTCAACGATTTTCGAGCAAACGGATCGGGCGACGACGACGTGGCGCCGAAAACAGCCAATCAAGAGTCGAATCAGATCCTTCTTTTTCTTTTTCGAACCAACAACGTGCAGACTGATGGCGCATCCCATTCAAACTGGCTTCTTTTCTCTGTTTCGTCGACAGACAAGCATGTCCATCCATCTGATCCGGACCATTCGTCCATTCATTCGTCCACGCGGCCGGCTGTCGTCTACAGACAATACTGCTTGGTGCCGCAGAGCGTGCGGTTCATGAGTGTCCTGCGGAACGCCGGCACGGGCGCGCAGCCGCGGTCCTGACCCGAATAGTACTCCATCTCCAAAAAGCCCGCGCGGTTGACGCCGCCGTCCTTGCCGTCGTCCTTCTCCCATCGCACGGGCAGCTTCCAACCTGGCAAGCCCGGCTCGCCCCGCGCCGGCGCAAAGCTCTGGTTAATCCAGTTCTCGCCCGGTTCCGCGATCGCGAGCTCCACGAGCAGCTTGGTCATCTCGCGCTCGTCGTGGATCGACACGTCGAGTGCGTAGACGCGCTCGGGCTTCATCGGGTTGCACAGGTTGAGCCACCCGAGCGTCTTGACGCACATGTACTGGTCCGTAGCCAGCGCGAGCGAGTCGTAGATGCGGTAGAAGTTGTCGAGGTCGATGAGCCGCGAGAAGAGGATGCGCGCCGTCTCGGGCCGCGCGGCGTGTGCGCTCGGCATGCACGCGACGATCTGCGCGGCCTGCTCACACGCGAGCCAGCGGTCGCACACGGCCGACTCGATCTGCACGAGCTTCATGCCCACGTGCTCGCGCGTCGCCTCATTTGAGAGCAGCAAGAACGACGATGACGATGTCGCCTGCGTCATCACGAACTCCCACCCGCCGTGCTTGAACAGCGACGCGCGCGTGCGCTCCCAGAATTGCGTCTGCGTCGTGAGCACCGACAATCTCTTCTTGGGCTTGGGCTCCGCTGGATTCGCGCCGCTGAAGGCTTCGTCTGCACCAGCGACCTGGGCGTCGTCATCGTCCGAGTCATCCTGCTTGTCTCCACTCTCCTCACTTTTCTTGCCAATGGCGTCGCTACAACTGCTGCTGATGCCACCACCTCGCTCCAAGTTCGCCTTGAGCTCGTTGATGAGCTGCTCGAAGCGGCGCGCGCTCATCGGCGTCGTGCCGCGCTTGGGGCGCGCCGTGCTCACGTAGTCGAACGAGAGCTTGCCACGCCGAGGCAGCACGAGGAAGAACGCGTTCGTGACCACGACCTTCTGTCCGTCGAGCTCTTCGTTGCGGAAGTTCTCCCAGTTGCCGTGCTGAGACGTGTCGGCGCGTCCAGACTTAAATTTTGAAAAGAGCTTCTCGCTCTGCGCGACCTCGGCGATCTTGTTGAGCGCGATGCGGTCCTTGGGCTTGGCCAGGTCGAACGAGTAGTGCGCCGTCGGGTTGCCTAGCACGACCGAGTACGCGCTGCCCAGCTCGGCCTTGAGTCTGCATCGCTGCTTAATCGTGAGCGTGCGCGACACTAAGATTTGCGCCTCCTTGGCCGTGAGCATCTGCGGCAGCATCATCGCGATCATCTCGACCTTCTTGGCGCCCGGCGGCTTCATCCACCCGCACGCCTCGAGCATCTGGTACGCCTGCGAGGCCGTGAACTTGATCTCCGAGTCGTGGATCGCCACGTAAAAGAGCTCGTCCTGCTCGCTCTTGGACGATGCATGGTGTGTGATGTTGCGGATGAGCTGCTCGATACCGAGCTGCGAGATTTTGCACTGCCGGTGCGCCTCCTCGTTGGACGCGAACGCCTCGCGCTCGTAGATAAACTCGATCTCCAGGCGACCGTCCTCCGGGACGATCCACGCCTTGTGCGTCGCCGTGTCTAGCAGCGTCACCAGTGAGTTCCCACTCAGCTCACCACCACCTGTACCACCGCCACGAGTCTCTTTCCCTACTACGGTTGCTACTGCTGATGGTGAACAGACCTGAAGTTGGATTTTCTCCAACAGACTGTCCTTCATGAACTCGACAAACTCGGACTCCTCGATCTCGCCGTCGCCGCTGATGTCGTAGGTCGCGATGGCGGCCGCGATCTCCTTCTGCTCGTACTGCGCGATGCCGAGCATCTTGAACGCCTCCTCCATCTCCTCGGCGTCGATCTTGCCCGACTTATCCACGTCGATCATCTGGAACACGGCGTGGAAGAGGAACGCGCTGAACTCGCCCTGCTCCAAGTACCCCGAGCTGTTGTAATCGTACGCCGCGAGCACGGCGCTGAGGTTGTCCATGTGTGGGAAGAGCCCGATGCGGTTGAGCACGCTCATGACCTCGTGGTAGTCGATGGAGCCCGACTTGTCCTTGTCAATGTTGGCAAAGAGCGCGTCGAGGCCGTGGGTCTCCAGACTGTTCTCCTCCGAGCCATTGTCTTGATGTGTTGCTGCCTGGCTCTGCTGCTGCTGTGTTGGCTCAGCGTCTCGCTCTTTACGAATCAACTGGATGGTCTTCTTTGCTATCGTGCCTCCTGTAGAACCCGCTGGAGCCCAGTGCTCAATCTTGAAAAAGCGACAGCCCTTCTTGCATTTCGCCAGCCGCACGAGCTCCATCACTATCATCTTGTCATAGGCCTCCAAGAGGTTCAAAATGTACCTTCCCGTGGGCTCCTTGAGGTTGAAGACCCGATTCGACGTCGCGCTGTACACGGGCAGGTTCGCCAAGTTGAACTCTAATGAAGAGCTCCCTGTTACAGCCGCGCTCCCGGTCGTGTGTGCGTACGAAACTGCTGACGGCGGTGGACCGATCGATGTGGAGGAGACCACGCTGGCCCGGAGGTTGCACGCGTGGAGCCCGACGTCGCAGCCGTGCTCGGTCTGGTTCTCGCAAAGCGCAAAGAGCATGAGCTGACCACCTTCGCGGCCAATGTTGTTCCCATTCAACTGCAACGACCGCAGCGTCTGGTTCACTCGAATCGCGTTCGCCAGCACCATCGCACCTTTGCAGCCAACACTGTTGTAGGACAGATCCAGCACCTCGAGACACTGGTTGTAGCGCAGCGCTTCGCCAAACGCCATGGCACCAGCGTCCCCACAGGCGTTGTACGACAGGATGAGCTCCTTGAGCGTGTGGTTCTCCTGAATCGACTTGGCGAGCGTGACACTGCTCTCGAGACGCAAGTAGTTCCACGACAGGTCCAAGTGCACGAGCACGAGGTTGCGGTGCAGCATGCTCGCGATGGCCTCGCCGCCGGTCGTGAACCCGGGCTGCACGACGTTCAGGTGCTCCATCTTGCCGATGCAGTTGCGGCTCATGCGCAAATGCTTGATCGACAGGTTCTTCTCAAAGGCCGTCATGAACGCCGCGCACTCGCGGTCGTCAATGTCGGCGTTGTTCACGAGCAGCGTCGTGAGCGTGCAGTGCGACGACGCGATGTACGCGCGCAGCGTCTGCGCACTGCGCTCACCCATCTCGTTCTGCGAAATGTCGAGCCGCAGCAGGTTCAGCATCGCGCTGCCGTCGCTCACGGCCTCGAGCAGCGCGTTGAGTCCATTATCGCTCAGCCGGTTGTCGCGCACGAGGATCTCTTCAACGAACGGCAGGTCCTGCACGATGCACTTGGCGAACTCGACGATGAACGCGTCGCCCAGCGACTGGAACGAAAAGTCGAAGACCTTGGTCATGCGCTTGCGCAGCATAAAGGGCACGGCAAGCTGCGGTTTCGTCACGCACGACGTGAGGAAGAGCGACCGCGGCGAGAGCTTGTCACGCGTCGGCAATGCGCTGTTCGCAGTGCTTCCGGCTGCGATGCCAGCTCCATACGGCGCGAGCTCTTGGGCGATGTGCTTGAGATCCTTTGAAGTCGGATAAGCGGGCACACAGTTGCTCGCTGTGCTGTCGAGTGGTGGCTTCATGGTGTTGTTGTTCGTGTGCTTGGATGATGATGAGAGAGCCACAAGCGCGGGTGACTCAACAAAGAGGTACGGCCGCGAGTAGATGTTGTGGTACTGCGCAAAGAACTCGCTCTTGGCGTGCGCGCCAAAGTACGTCTTGTAGTTGGGCAGGTCCTCCATTTCTTCCAGTGAGATCTGTCGCGCGAGGCGTCGGTGCGGACCCCCGGAATGCTCCATGTGACTGGGGGATTTGCTGGTCTGCAGTGGGTTCCACAGTGAAACAAAACATCAATAAGACAACCCTTCCATCCACACTTGAAGACAGTACGTACCAGCAGCGCCGGCTTGGCCTGCAGCTTCCCGCTCTTGGCGCGTTGTCGCGGCATCGCTTTGCCTCCTTCTTCTTCCTCCTTTTCGCCATCTTCAATCTCGTCCTCTTGCTCGTTAAAGCAATAGCCGCTGTCCTCGTCACGACCTTCGGATATACGAGCATCCAGGTCGCCCGTGCTGCCTCCGTGGTGCTGCTTGCTCTTGTGCGTCGCCAGGCGCGTCTTCTTGGTCTTTGCCACGGGTAGTAGCGCGTGTGAATTGGCCTTTTGGATCCGCAGGCGCGCCGGGTCTTTCTTGCGTAGTGATTCTTCAAATGGGACATTGGAGCTATCGCCCTGCAGTGGATTGTGGGCTGCTGCCGCCGCGCACGGGAGCGGGTCTGCGATGAGCTGCACAGTGCGCAGGTAGCGCCGCTTGGCGCCCAGCGGCCGCAGCTCCTTTGGGATCACGAGCGGCGAATCCATCTCAATGGCCTTGTCCTGGCAGATCTCGGTAGAGAATGGTGGCGCGTGCTCGAACGAGTTGCTGTCCATAGCAAACAATACACAAGCGTGCGTTAACAACCAGGGCGGGCAACAACAATCGAGTCAGCAGACAGACAGGGGCGTACCGGTACCAGGGCACCTTGGCACGCAGCTGCTTGGTGTCGTAGCGGTGTGTGAGGTGCAGCTTCTTGAGGTCGTGCTCCAGGTGGCTCTGCTTCTTGAGCGCGCGCACAAAGGCGCGCTCGTCCTGGTCGCTCTCATCAGCGCCGCCTGTGTGGTTCTCCGGAAGAGCGCCCGTCGTTGGCAGCACTGCCTGCTGCTGTGAGTGTGCGTGCTGCGTCATGTTGGGGCAGAACACGAACAGACGCGCGTGTTGGAGCTCACTGCGACCGACAAGTAGCGATGAAGTCCATGCTCATGCTCATGCATGCGCGATGACGTATTGTCCTGGCCAGATAGGAAAGGACGGGACGCTCGGTGCTGTGGCGAAGAGAGGACGGGGAAAGTCAAGGGGCTGTTTATATGTAAGGGATAAAAAATTACCTGGATTTCGAATCTGCAGCTCGTTTTTTACGTTAAGGCCGACATCATCGAGAAA
>JAASFY010000947.1:0-13770 GCA_023334035.1 Globisporangium okanoganense
AAGCTGTGTGCCTTCGTGAAGCTTCAGCTGTAGATACCTCCCTTGACCTCCACAAATACCTTTAAATTTAGTACTTCGTATGGACGAGCAGGTCAGCTTTTTTTTATTTCTGCGTCCACTTTGTGACTCTTACACCACCACTGTCGGGCCCCGAGACTCGCGGAGTTTACTCGATCCAAGTTCAACCACTCGACCATCGGGGTGCACGAGTCTGACATGATCGACTCGGAAGCCGTCCAAGGTCGATGGTGGCGATGTAGCCTCGCCTTCAGAGTCACTGTGCCGTTGCAGCATGACGATGTTATCGTCATCTGGCGTAAGCGTTGTGTTGACCAGCAGCGACGGGAACTTCCTGTCGTCGATCAGCACCTCGGCGATCGTGTGTGGAGTTGCCATCTGCTGCAGCTTGGTCTCCAGTTGTTTGCCAAACACGCCCACGCTGATACAGATAACGAGCAGGATCAAACAGCCGACCAGCGTGAGCACAACGTTGGGCAGTGGACTCGACAGCTTCACGTCCACCTTCTGTGTGTTGCGCAGGAACGCGAGCGACTCGGTGAGGAGATTCCCACTGCTGCCTTGGGCTGATTTGCCGGAGCTCGAGCTCGTTGAGATGTTGAGCACGTCGCGCACGACGCCGTCTTGGAAGAGGTAGAACATCGCCGCCGTGTACGCTGGCTGGAGACTCTTCTCGATGTACAGGTGGTTCGTCTCCTTCAGGCTGATGAAATCTTCGACTTTATACGAGCACTTGGCAGATGAATCAGTGTCTGACTTGTTGACAAGCCCCATTGCGTTTGCAAAGTGGCGAGGCAGTACGAGGTCGGCGTTCGTATCGATCGGCTCGCAGTCGTAGCACGCTTGGCCTTTGACGAACGAGACAAGCGGCAATAACGTCGTGGTCGAGCCCATCACTCCTCGAATCTTTCTGAGAAGGGATTGCTTCCCAGCGAGCAAGTGCTGGCTGGGACCAGAGCCACTGCTGCTGAGCTTGTACCCGAGGCCGTGGCACATCGTGGCATCGTCACCAAAGCACTCAGCCCCGTACACTTTTGCGAGGTCCTGGACTTTCCACGAGAGCTCCCCCACCGTGAACGAGTATACTTTGCGCGCGTTCTTGAGTCGCACGACCTTCTTGGAGGTGACGTCCTCTCTTCCAATTGCGAAAATCGCATCGCCCTCGACGCGCTTGCCCAAGCTCACGACACGTATGGAGGTGTTGGAGATGTCGTTGCACTCTCCTCTCACCGTGAGAGCCGCGCCCGGATAGTACTTCGCTGTAAGCGGTGGCTCTTCGTGCGTTGTGTAGTTCCAGCAAATCGATTGCGCTTGCACTTGAGACTCGATCGTGACGAGACTGCCATCATAAGCGTACTCGGGCACGTTCACCACGCAGGCAGAGTCACTGCATTCGTACTCCGAATCCATGTCGTAGAACCAGTCGTCAGAGGCAGTCGCGTTCTCCGTTGTCTTGATGATAAAGCCGTTCTCATCATACTCGAAAGGACGACTCAGGTGGCTCTGCACCAGCGGAATCTCGATCGTGATGGCGTCAAACGTAATGCCACTCAAGAGATCTCTGCTGCTGAACTCGACACGAACTTCCGAGGAAGAGATGTTTGGAAAGCGACCAAAGAAGTCGCGCAGCAATGTGCGGGTTGACTGGAGAACTTCGTTGCCCGATGGCGCCGACGCAGCGTTAAAGAGGAGATCTGGTAGCGACATTTCGAACAGCTCGATCTTGACGGGCTGCACAATTTCCTTGTATGCGTATGTGCCGGTTGCTATTTTCTCCAGATACGTCTGTGGGTGATGGATGGATTCCTGCTTTGTCCTAGACCACTTGAGCTTGTTATCCGCCAGCTCGATGCCGCGAAGCACCAGGTTGATAGCTCTCGACATGTCCATGGGGAGCTCCGTCGCGTCGGCGGCCACTCCATGGCTCGAGAGCACGCGGATGTCCTTGGTCACGTTGGTATCGAGCGCAAACTCGAGCGACTTGGTTGGCTCGACTGCTTCCGTGAGCATCTGGCTCTGCCACGCATGCAGTGGGAACCCGAAGCTCGCTGCATGAAAGTCCTGCTCTTCCGAGCCTGGATGATTTGCCGTGCAAGATGGCTCGAGCGTTGGCTCCATCGGTAGAATCGCGCTTCGGAGTACCGTGTTGGAGCTCGGGTTCCGCGCAGTCTCCTCGAGCAACGTCCTATTCTTCTGCGCTTCTGACGTATCACTTGTCGAAACGTTTGTGCTAAAGCTGTCGTCCACCGCTCGCTGCGATAAATCCCGCGCAGTGATCACCAAGTGCACCGGACGCGACGCCAGCTGCACGTTGATGGCGTTGAAGCCGTTTGTGAGTAGATACCCCATGGCCGCCGTTGTCACGAGCAGCAGCCAGCGAGCGCGTGAGCCGTGGTGCTCACCAACGGTCAGCTCGGTCGCGAAGCAGCCCCACAGCAAGCGCCATCGCGAGGAAGAGCTCGATGGGCTTGACAATCACGGACGTGAGCGAGCCCGAGTACGAGTTGTACGTGTTCAGCAGCGTCGTGCGTGCCGACTCATCCTTCTCGGTCGAGGTAAATGTATCGAGCACGATGCCGCCGTTCTGCACACAGAGCCACATTGCGCTGGCGACGAGCGCGACGCATACGGCCCCTCCGACGACGATCGCCAGACGCTGGATGCGAATCTGGACGGAAAAGTCTGCCATTGCCGCTGCTGAGTCCTCGTCGTCGTGGCTGCTGCTGCAGCTGTTGGTGCTTCTGGCTCTGCTGCTGTCGAGAGCCTTGCCGTCATATGCGCATGAACCGCCAGAAGCCGATGGACTGGCGAGGTGGTTCATGTTCGTGGAGGGGTCTCTATGCTCGGGCGAGCTCTGCTGTCACGAGCGCTTAAAGACTGGAGCTGGTGGTGCCAATATCGAGAGTGAGTCCGTCGTCCTTTGAGAGAGGAATATAATCCTGCGACTGTTGCTGCTTTTGTTTTCTATAAACAGCAGCAGCGTCCAGTTAAAAGACTGGACGCAGCAGCAGGATTTTTGGGAGAGGCCCGCGGAGCCAAACCCAAGCCAAAGGGTAAAAGAAAGTACTTTGGCTGGAACCCCGTGCATGCATGATTGTTACATGCATGAAAAAAGCCGCACGGGGGTCATGTTTGTAGAGGGGTTCTACTGTAGGCTTCCGTTACATTATTACAGATAGATTACATTTATAAGTTATAGGTTATATTTGCCTTGGCATCACAAAAAATGAATGGAAATGTGAAATGTGAGCGATAATTGCCAAATGGTCAGATGCGTGCAGTTCAGCAATACTGTCGCCATCTCCAAGATCTTGATCTCGTTTGAGAATGCGCCTGGATACGCCACTGAGAAAATCGTGACGGCCTTTCTCCCAGAGAGCAGTCCGATATACTTTGGTCACTCGGACTCGGTGCCACAGCTGTTCAGCTTCTTCGACTGCGGAAAAATTGCGACGCTGAGAAATTGGGCTGAGCAGGTCATACTAGTGCACCACTCGGTCGAAACGAACGAGGCCATGCTGGAAGATTCAGTGGTATAACCCTCCCCCCAATATCTCCACATGGACTTTTTGGACACGCAAGTCGCTCATTATGATGCTTTTGGGCACACAATTCGCCCTCCACAATTCGAAATTTTCAGGGAAATGAAAGAAATCGAGTGTAATTTCCCCCAAAATCGGACAATTCCAGCGAATTTTTCATGAACATCTGAGAATCTGAGCGATTTCTCTATAAAAATATGAAAAATCAATAAAATGTACCGAAGTACCGGTAAACTAATAAATTCAACATCACTTTTTGGAGCATAAAAAATACTCCACATCGTCAAAAAGACTGGGAGTTTTTGTGTGCTCATACGGTATTCAGACGCGTCTAGCTCAGCAACATACAGCACTGTACCTATAAAGCAAGCAAGGTTGTCAGTAATATTGTCTTCTACCAATAATTTCTCTCTGTCTATTGGTGAAGATGGTTGCAACTCAAAGCCGGATTTGCTTTTTTCTTCTTTTGCCATTTTTCGGACTCAGGACTACTTAAAAAATACCGTAATTTATCTTAGCGCGCACTTCAAAGCTAAGCCAAAAGCGGACCTTTTCGAGATCGAGTAGAGAAATTTAGAATAAATATACAGTAAGCAAGCTTACATATATTAGATATATGTAAGCTTACTTACTGTATATTTATTGCTAAGCTATAAGAAAGCACTGTTCAACCTGATCGTCTTCTTGTATTTTTTCAGAATATTTCGCAAATCGTCCTCGCATCGAATCCATGATAGCGAGTACGACGGACTTCAGTTCCTTACAAAAAGTTTATTGTCCCTCCTTACACTGCAAACTGCTGAGCGAGAAGGTTTTCCACTCTCTTTGCAAACGCATTCTGACGGACAAAGTGCGCACGAAGGTCCGCATCGACGGTAGCGCAGCTCGTCGTCTCCGGGCGGTGTTCAAGTTCGTCACGTCTGACCCAGAGACTATGACCGAGATCATCTACCCGATCCTGCTACAGCTCGCCCGCCAAGCAGCTCGGGATTCCAAGAAGACGGTAAGCAAAGCTCAAGCGCTAGCACTCTTCCCGGCACCCATGCAATCGTCGACCTCGCCCCCACTAGTGCACCGCCCAAGTGGTTCGGAGTATAAAGGTCTGGAGTACTCTTGGGAGACTGCCGACAACCTCCCTCTCGAGGCCGTGCAGAAATACGAAGCCTCTTTGTGAGACGTGCGGCGTAAATACGGGAAAGCAGCGAAGCAGGCGCCTGAGTTTGAATAACTAAATAATTGAATAATGAGCATCTATTGGCCTGTTAATGCTGTTGGTGTAACTGTTGACTCCAGACAGCTTCTCGCTCTTACCGTGCTCGCCGCTCGCGATCATGGCAAACCCGAGCCACGCGTCGTCCAACGTGACCATGAGCTGTATATTGCGTTCCGCGAGGCTCTTGGTCGTCGCGCCAACCTGGCTTAGCGGGGTTGCGGCGACATCTGCGGGTCGTTGCTGCTGAGGCGGACGAACGCGTGGCGCTGCTGCCTCTCGGGAAGCGCGTCCTCGCTGGGTTCGCCACATTCTTCTTTGAACTTTGCTTGAGCACTTGTGAGAGGGTATCGTCCTCTGCGGCGGACAACTGCGACCGGTCTCGCTGTCGTAGAGCTGCTGTCTATTCTGCTTCTCAGCCTGCTGCTTGTCCACCACTGCTTCATGCGTCTGGTCTCCAAGCTCTCGTCGTGTCGATGTGCGGTAGTAGTAGCCGAGGGCGACGCGCCACCATCAGCTACCGATATTTGCAGCGAACAGAATGGCCGTTTGCCCAACACTTATGAAGGAGGTCGGTCTTGATGGACTGAAACACTCAAGCCTACTGCAACCAGTCACGGTCGTATATCGTATATTCGCAGTATGGGGAATGCAGAAAAGTGTACCTGGGATGCCTCTTTTTCTCGATTTACCCAGAGTATCCGATTTGAATGGCCGACGAACCGACTCTCCGAGCAGTAGCTCAATGTCGCAGAGCAAATCCAGGCGTGGTGGTCATTTCGAGCGCGAACGACGGGTGCTGGGACGCGTAACACCTTCCGTGTAGGCAAATCACAGTGAACTTTGTTCAGCAGTATGGTCGTTCTTCTTCACTGCTCGTGACCTTCCCATGACGAGTATGATCTTTGGCGAGGATGTCAGCAAGAGCCCCATGCTGCTGCTTGCTGCTCGCCGATCTCGTGGAATGATCCAAAATGGAGCTCAAGAAGGCATCGTCACGCAAGCTCTGCACCTATATGTTCGCACGTTGCGATCGCCCGTTCATGTTTGGTTTGCTGGACGTCATCCAGCCCGTCGACGCGCTTCGTGTCTCGCAAGGCACACAGCTCAAGCAGAGAATCGAGCGTTTGCGGTTCCGGAGAAGCGCTTCGGCCACTGACGACGCTATCACAAGTTCGTGATCGCGTTCAAGGATTCCCAACAGCAGCCTGGGTACGTCACTGAAAAGATTGTCAACGCGTTTCTCAATACTCGGACTCGGTCACGTAGCTGCTCAATCCCAGGAGCTCCATCGACCACGGACGCTTTGTGACGCTGAGCGATGCACTAGTCAATCGTATTGTACGGGGCCATGCTGAACGAGCCTGTGATTGGCAACCACGCGCCGTTCAATGAGCTGTTCTCCTGGTATGCGGGCGACCCTGGTGATCCAAGTGGGTCGCTTCCAGATAAGCCATGGACGAGTCTAGAAGTCGACATGACGTGGAGCTTTTGTGCTACGAAAGCGCGTCAAGCAGCGCGCCAAAGCCTGTCTCGGAGCCATCTCGCTTCATCCACGTCTGCCGATACTGAGCATCGCGGTCATCGTCCTTCATGCCATCAGCGCGGATCTGCAGCCAGCGCGAGGATTTGCCGCTGCCAAAGTCAAACTCCTGGATGTGGTACGTCTTCACACGCAGCAGCGGCTCGGGGGTCATGGCCGTGCCATCGCACGTGTCACCGTACTTCTCCACGTCGTCAATGTGGTGGAACGAGAAGGCGCTAAACACTGTGATCAGGAACTGACATGGGTTCGTCGGCGAGACCTCGATCTCGATCGGATGCCCTCGCGCTTCCGCGGGCCGGATGATCATGAACGGGTTACCCAGGAGACTGTGGATCACAAAGTACGAGTCGCCGCCGCTGATTGTGCGCGCACAGGCCTGCAGCAGCGTGCTCACGGCACGCACGCGCTCCTCCTGTGCGCCCGCGAAGCGCTTGATGTAGCTGTCGAGCACTTCAAAGATGTTCTCGAGACCATTGTTCTCGTCGCCGCCGCCGTAGAGGATGTTGTTGATCAGGAAGAGCTCCGGTAAAATGTCCCGCAGCGTTTGCTCGAGCGAGATGGGCCGCGGTCGAGGCAGGAAGATCTGCCGGAACGTCGTGCTGTACTTGGAGAGGATCGCGAGGTAGTCACTCTTGGTGCGTGCGAGTGTCGCCTTCTTGCGGATCGCCAGCTGGTCATGCGGGTGGATCTCCCAGAGCAGCGGGTCCGTGTCCTGGAGGTACCTGACACTGCCATAGTGGTGATACGACGAGCACTCGAGTGTCCCGGTCCCAGAAGAGCCCAGTGAGCCACTATTGCTGCTGCCGCCAGTGCTGCCACTGTTGTTTTTGTTATCGTCGTCAGCTGATGACGCCGAGGACGACGTCTGTCGCAGTCGGTAGAACGGCACTTTCTTCTTCTTGCCGGGCGACGAGAACGAGTGGCTCTGCGAGAACGATGAGGACGCCGAGCCCGAGGCCACTGACAGATTGCAGTAGAACGACGCGCGGTTCAGCGAAGTCACCCACGAAGACACGCTCTCCTCGGACTCGTAGATCACGCGCAGTACGCAGCACTTGCGCAAGTGCACCTGCGGCGTCATGCGCGCCGAGAACTTCATGATCTGCAGACTGTGGCTCGAACTCGACGTCGTGATGCTGAACGTCATGGACTGGTCTCCTTTGCCGCGCAGGACGTGCGCATGGTCGAGGACGATCGCCCCACGCGGCACGCCGTCGGTCTCGTTGGCAAAGTAGTAGAGGCGGTTGCCCTTGAGCTCAAAGTAGCGCTGCTGCCACGAGTTGAGACCGGTCTTCTTCTTGAGCCAGCCCGTTTTCTCAGGAGTGCATCGTGGATCGTCGTCGTTGCCATTCAGTGAGTTGCCGACGCTCTCGGGCAGTGAGGTGGTCGAGAGCATGGACCACGAGAGCGGCAATGACGCCACGACGTCGGCTTCTTCGTGGGCCATCTGCGACTGCGAGGACTGGGCTTTGCCGTCCTCGTGCACGTACTCTTCTTCAACCGCAAGAGTGCTTACGGAGCAGTTGCTGTGCTTCGCGGGCGTGACGATCTGCTGCTGCTTGAGTGGCGCTGGATCGTCAAGCGTGGGTGTTCCTGGGACTGCTGCTACTATTGAGTCCGTGTCACCCAACTCAGTCGAGACTTCAGCTGCAAGCTGCCTGCTAGCGCCCCCTTCACGGCTCAGGGTTGCTTCTTGGTCTCTAGCGAGGTCAGGATCCCGCAACACAACAGTAGGCACTTGGTTATCACTCACCCGGTCTTCTTCACGACCACTGTTGCTGGGCAGCTGGCTGATTCTGCGCACCTCAGGGCTGTCGAGAACTGCTGTGACTGCTGTTGAAAGCCTCAACTCCTCGATGGCGATCGCTTCGTCGATGCGACGCGCGAGCCCGCGGTGCTCGTCCTTAAGCTCCCCAGAGCGTGTAAGAGGCAGCGATACCGTGATCGCCCAGAGCTGCCGACCAATCCACTGCAGCGAAATATCCGGGTTGATGCGCAGTAGGGAAGACTCGGGGCTACTGGAGACCACAGCGGCGATTCGGCTCACAATCTCGGCGCCTCTGTCCATCGTCCAGCACGTTATTGAGCCTTTGAAGAAGTTGTCTTCGACGTACCAGCGCTCCACCTGGGTCTGCTGCGGCCACTTTCTTACTTCGCTTGAGTGTAACTTCGCCGCGTCTTGCTTGTTCGTCTCTCCTGGTGGTTGTTGCGAGCATTTCGAGTCTTTATCCAGAGCGCTAACGACACTGGCGGCTGCCTTCTCACCTGTCGACTCCAAGGACTCGCTTGCTTTGAGCGCCTTTTCTTCTTCCTCTAATTCGATGTCAAGTTTTGCACTGTCGGACGGTTCTCCGGGCTGTGAAACACCATCAGTAACCGGTGAGACCATCTGGAGGTCGGCTACTTTAGGCGAGGGCTTTGCTGAAGTAGTTGGGCTTGGCGCCGAGAAGCGCTCCTTGATCTTGAGGAATTGGTCCTTGAGGCTCGAGCAGTTTTCGTGCAATAGCGACGACATGGGGATCGGCGGCAGCGAAAAGTCCCGCACGATCGTGCGGCTGTGGTGCTGCGAGTCCACGTGCAGCGACCGGATGCTCTTGAGCATGCCCAGACTCTGTCGCACGGACCCATCTGCGTCGAGGTTAATGGCGCTCGCTAGCGCTGGGTCGACCTGGTGAGCAATACACAATATAAGATACAGCAACCATGTCAGTATCCTAGGTCAAATGTGTCTATCTATGTCAGTATAGCTCGTTCAAACCTTGAGCGTGGACGACCGAGGACTGGATACTGTGCTCTTGTTGTCACTGAGTGAATGCGACCCATTGCTCGTTTGCTGAGCTGACGGGCGCCTGCTCATCACTTTCTTCTCGTTGTTGCTGCCCGACCGACACGTGGGCGAGCCATCAGCCTTGTCTTCGTACATGGGCGACGAACTCTCGGATGCTGCCGACGGCGGTGACGTAAAAATCGCGAGCGGGTTGTGAATCGAGAACGATGCCTTGCTGCTTGAATTTGCTGACGCTGCTGGCGGCGGTGGGGAAGAGAGTGTAGACGTCGGTGGCTGCGCTGACGTCGTCTGGGTCATCGACTGCTTCCGCTGAAGAGAGAACATGCTTTTGGAAGACGTGACACGCGATGTTGTCATCAGCGAGGCTGTCCTTGGCTTAGCGACTGGGTTTTTGTTTGTATCAACACTACAAAGGACGACTCGGTCCGTCTCTCATTCCTTTTTGCAGCACCTCGGATGTACACTGCTCTCGACTGCTCTCTCTCTCGTTGCTCGCACTTACAGGGCTCGCCTTGTCGTTGTACAGTCACTCAAGACCGCGAAGCAGGCAGTACGAAGACTCGGCGCGGGTGCTCCAGGTGACTCGGAATGCTTTTCACGCTTTCTCTCTTCTTGCCGCGCGTGACACCGTTTCACTCGTGTTTGTTTATTTCCTGGCGCTCATGCTCCGCGTCTTGTTTTTTTTAAATAGCCCCGTTTGCCTTTCTGCTTGACGACCTGCTGTGATTGGGATCACGAAAATAAACGCAGGGTCTGGAAATGGACACGGGAGTTGGCGACTTGCGAGGCTATTTGTGTTCTCAGCAAGTCTTGAACCTGACGCGCCATTACACTTTGTTCAGTGTCAGTCCAGATGCGGGAGGACGACGACCATACCTTGGAAGAAGGAACACGCAGCTAGAGATGCCTCTTGGACCTTGAAACTTCGATATGATACACGCCTGTAGATCTTCCTTTTGACTGGCGTGGAATTAGCACCAACTCTTGACACTCGATCAAAGACCTGGTCTGCGACGAACACAACATGATATAGCGAACAATCCATCCCGACACAAAGCATTCGGTATCATACATACAATTCCCCCACTTCCATAGCTTATCGCGTATTTACATACATTTGTCAGCCATGTAGGTACTTAGGCTTCCGGATGGGCGGCTGTAGAAGGCTGCAGCCGAGTGAGCAGCGAGAAGTAGTGCTGCAGCTGGGTGCTCGTGTCGTCGTCCGTTCCCGTAGCCGAATCACCCACAGGCTTGCTGCTGCTTTCATCGATATCCATCGCCTCCGGACAAGAAGAGCTCTCCAACTGGTTTACACTGGCCACCTTCTCTGGTTGATCTTGCTTTTGCTCGAGTCTCTTGAGATGCTGCTGCATCAGCTTCAGCAGCGCCCGGCTCTGGTCCTCTGCCGCCTCTTTCCCGAGCACGTCGAGCAGCAGGAGGCGCAGCAGATCGTCTCGCTTGTCCAGAATCTTTTCCTCCAGCACCTCCTGGCGCATCACAGGCTGATTTTCAAAAGTCACACCACAGTTCAGTTCCGTACAATCACGACCAACACTCACAAACACGAAGAGCTCAAGAACGTACGCGGAGCTTCTCGATGAGCCCTTTCTTGGACCGCTTGCCATTCTTGTCTCTCGAGTTGACCACGATGAGCTCGCGCGCATGGGCCTCAACCATAAGCTCACGGAGCGTGAGCTGCTTGAGCGGCTTGCCTTCCCCGGTGGTCGAGTGCTTGGAGCAGAGCTCGCGCTCGACCACCGTAATCTCCTTCTTCTCCGTATCGGAGATGTCTGGAACCGCAAGTCCGCGGTTCTGTGCGATCTCCACGAGCTCCTCGTACTCGAGCGTGTTGATGTAAGCCTCGATCGAGTAGAACCGTCGCCCGAACGCGTAGCCTTCGTCCACCTGGCCCTCGAGTTCTTTCTTCGCGAGCTGTAGGCGCGTCAGCGCTTGGGCAGAGAGCTCCAGCGTATCGACAGGAGTATCGTCACTAAAATCGTCACGTTTCAAGAGTGCGCCTTTGTTGGTTGAGAGCGCCACTTGGGTCAGCAGCAGCTCGGCGATCTGAAGCTGTCGCTCGAGGGTCGCGATGCCGTCGTCACCAGCCAACTGCACGTCTGTCGTACTACCAGTGAACCCTCGTTCCTGCAGAACATTGCGCAGCTCTCTCGCATATTCACATAGCAATGCATGCTGCAGCGTCGATGCGTCGTCGGCGTTCTTTGTAGCGAGGCCGCGCGCCTCGCACTCCAGTCGCAGACTCGCGAGCAGCTCCGCGCTTGCTCCTGAGGAAGTTGCAACGTCACCACTGCTACCACCTGCACGAAGATGCCGCTGGGCGCCGCACAGACGCACGACTGGCGCCTGCTCTGCGTCGTACTCGATGTAGTGCGAGCCGCGGAAGCGTACGCGGCGCTTGCTCTTCGCCGCTGCGGCCACCAGCTCCATATTGCCGTTTTTGATTGATTTTGAAAAGGAAAGCGCGGGTGATTTCCGGTATCCGGTACCGGATGTGAAGTTTAATACTGTTACGACAAATGTAAAATAGCAAAATTTACCATTTTTTTAAGCATCCGTTTATACGGTTTTCGACATCAAACACGACCGACTAAACGGATTTCTTGGGCGACCATGTCATTGACCTCGCTGTCGCACATTGTGGCTTTGCCTTCCGTTCCTCTGGCTCACTTGCTGATGACGACCTTCTCGTAAACCGCTTCGCGCACCGAGAGCAGGTGCTGAAACGTGTCGATGTTGGTGTAGTTGGCCATGTTCTTCGTGTGGCCCAGCGCAAAAAGGTTCTCAAAGTTCTCCTCCTTGCGCGTGTACTCGCGGATGAAGTGGTCGCTGCCGAACAAGTGGTGGATGCGCGTCTCGTGGAGTCGCACGACCACGTGGTCGAGGCGCATCCAGTACCGCGCCAGCACGTAGAAGCCCGATGACATCACGCGCTGTTATACAGGAGTACCAACACAGCATATGTTAGAAATTAGTATCTGTCATAGACGACACAACAAAGCCACAGTAACAACAGCAAGTACTGGTACTGTACCATTTTGATGGACATGGCCGACACGCCGTGGTCGTGCAGCTCGTCCTCGTAGAGCGCGACGTCTTCGAACCAGAGGATCGGCTCGCGCACCTTGAGCTTCTCCATGTCGATGCGCTCCAGCGTGGGCTCCACGCTCACGCTTGTCTCATCACTCGCAGTGCTCAGTGAAAACTGCAGGCCGTCACGGTTTAAACGCTGCAAAGTGCCCTTGTAGTCGGTCGTGTACGTCCAGTCGTACGAAATGTCCAGTTCCTTCACGTCTTCCCTGTTAGTATACAAAACACATACAAGCGTGAGCACCAATATTCACGAATACACCGTAATATAGTTGTTATAAACGAACACACAAGCTGCGTACTTGTTGGTGTTGTGCTTGGCGATCGACACCTTGAGCTGCTGCTGCTGGTGGGCGACAATGTCGGCGGCCTGGTCGCTCGTTGGGGCGCTAAAGTGCGCGCCCTTGAGCGCTTCGACCGCGAGGAACGCGTAGCACACGCCCGTGGGCTCGTGGAAGAAGAGCAGTTGGTTTTTTCCAAAGACCATCTCGGGCGGCGTCAGCTTGGCCTCGTCCGCGATTCTAGGAGGCAATGTTGAGTTCATAGCCCAGTCAGTAAGTCAGTCATATAAACACCCCTATACACGCACAAGGCGACACATACGCATATAAACGCACTTGTCCATGTCGTCGAGCGGCGTGATGTGCGTCTTGTTAGAGCCGATGACCCAGTCGCGGATGCGGATTCCTTTGAACTCCACCTCGTCCACCTTGGTGTCCGCCAACTGCTCGCGGCGCGAGTCACCCAGGTACTCGAACGCGGCGTCGCTCGTAGAGCTGCTGGTGCTGGCATCTGTGTAGAGGGCGTGCAGCAGCTGCGGTGGGCCGTTGTCCGCGCTAAAGTACCCGCGAGACGCGATCGTGGCCGCTGCCGCCGTCGCGTCTTGCTGCTTCTTGTGCGTCTCCGCCATTTTCAATTTTGAGTTGTTGTTGTAACTGAAAAGCGCGTGCCTGTGAGAGACTCACACAATAATTGCTCTGTTTCACACAATAATTGAACGAGTCCAGCGGTAATACTTTAAAGTGCATGTCAAAGGTGACTTCAATGTACACATGGTATTGTCAAACCCTTTCAAAAATGATAGCGTCAAAACTTTCGATAACCCTACCCCATGTCTTCACAGACTCAAAAACTATAGTGATTCCGAGTCTACTAAACTTCATGAAGACGTATTTCTTTTGGGTTCCGAAAACTCATATAGATTTACAAAAAAATACATTTGAGTGTAATTTACTAAAGTCTATCTCAGTTAATAACGACTTCAGTAAGATTTTGAAATTTTGAAATTTAACAGGTTTTGGCGCCAATATTTGAAGAATATATCAATTTCGCCATGTTGCAATTCGTATGATATCGTCATATTGGAAAACGAGCGAGTATCCTACAAGTCGTACGCGATAGAAAAAAGAGTTTGTGTATTTTTACTCATCAAACGGAATGTCATCGGCAGCAGCATAGTAGTTGTCTTCAACCTCGATGCAGTGCCTCACGCATTTCTCCCACTCAACCTTCCCAATCACGTTGATTCGCTCATGTGCCAAACGCTCCACATCTGAGA
>JAASFY010000948.1:0-13768 GCA_023334035.1 Globisporangium okanoganense
ACGCCAAATGCATGTCAAAGGCGACACTATCATTTCTGAAAGGGTTTGATAGTACCGTGTGTACATTGGGGGCGCCTTTGACATGCACTTTAGGGTAATATGATCCAAGCTAAATTGAGCTGCCCAGGATGCGATTGATTCTATTGGCTAAAAAAGAGTCGATGAATGATGGTCATCCTTCGTCACACGACACAGATTGCCGTTACGCTTCTCAGCGAATGTCAAAGTGAGAGCAGGCAAAAATGCCACGAGCGAGCGACGCTTGGACAGAATGAATCGCATCGCAGCGAGTCTCGACGGCGCAAACCCGAGCAAGAGCTCCACATCGGCGCTGGAGCTGCTGCTCGTGAGCTCCAAGCTCGCGTCCTGGGTCCACGCGCCGTCGCACACGAGTCTCCCCAGCGGTCTTCAGCATGGCCCCGTACTGCTTTTGCATAAAGCGACCGAGAATGCCGACTCGCCCCATATCAGGTTGGTACCAACATGCACATATGGTCCTATGTCTATATACGACTTGGCGCTAACCATGTCGGTGTGTACCATGCGTAGCTCGCGGCTCTTGGACGACACGCTCGTCCTCCTCACGTATGGCGTCAATTTCCTGAGTGGCGATCGTGCGCGTTCGCTCACTCACCTGGAAAATTTTCGCGCCCAACGGGCAGTGAATCGAGCGGATCTGCTCACACACGCGCAGCGCATACAAACGCAATTCCGGTGCCAGCGGTTCGGCACACATCGCCTCGCGTCGCTCGAGTTTGCGACACACGAGTCGCTCATCCCCGAGATCCAGGAGCGCATGCGTCTGGGTTCACCCACGACCAGCGATCTCATGACTGCAGTTGTGACGGTAGACAACGAGGAGCTCCAAGTGCAGATCGAAAAGTACACTGCTGAATTGCGCGCGAGGGTTGAGGCTCACAAGCGCGACGCCGAGGTGCAACGTCAGCGGCTCCAGAAGGAGCACCGTGAGCAAGAGGACCTCAAGAAGAAGCAGTTCTACCAGAAGCGTCGGCGTCATGAGAACGCATGTCGCCGGTGGAATTACTTCACAGGCCGGCTCTTGCGGCTGCACCGCGATGAGAACCACCAGGAGATCCAGCAGCGTGTCGAGGCGCGGCGTCGGACGATCGTGTCCACAGACCAGCAGCCGACTGCGATCATGAGGACCAACACGCTCAAGCACGTGGGCTCGTCCTCGTGCCAGGTGATGCTCTCGACGCCCAGTGTGCGTCACGCCGCAGGCGCCAAGAGGAGCCGCAGCAAGCCGACGTATCACTGCACGGCGTCGTCGACGCTCATGAAGAACGCTTTGCACCGCAACTTTATCCGCCAGTTTGTCGCCAAGGCCATCGCACGAGGGCTCAGCAGAGTGCTGTGCGAGTCCAACATGAGTGGTGCTCCTAGAGAAAAAGCCCAGCCAGCACCATCACCACAGCAACAACAGCCTGAGGTCATAAAGAGCTCCGAGTCCTCGGGTCCCGACCGAGTCCTACGCCTCGGTATCTTGCTCTGCGATGTCCACTTTGGCGCAAAGTACATGGGGCTCTACCAGCGGTTTTTAGAACGAGCGGCGCGTGAGAAAGGCTTCACGGCCATCGAGTGGCAGCTTTTGGACTGCATAAAATCGCAATTCCCCACACGCGCGCTTCAGCGCGTGCTGCACGGCTTCCTCGTCGCCGGTGGGCCAAACAATGGGGCCAACCAGGCTCACGTCGTACCCGGTAGTGTTGGTCGCCCACACACTTCAGAGAGTACAATGAGCTCCGATAGCAGCTCTGGGGCCACAGCCAAGTCAAAAAGCGCTGGCCCGTGGCGCAAGAACCTCCAGAAGGTGCTTCGGCAGATCTACAGTGATAAGAGAGCGCTCCTGGGTGGCCTCGGGCTCGGCCACGTCCTGCTGGCCGAAGCACTGGGCGCTAAATGCGGCCAGCGTGACTGGGAAGACGGCTGGAGCGTGCTCGACCCCAAGCTCTTTGACCCAAAAGCCCTGAGCAAGGCTACCACCAGTACCAACAGCAGCAGTGGCTCTGCTGGGAGAAACCGTAGTGCCATTACGTCCAAGTACGTGGGCATCAAGTACCTCCATGGGGAGTTCGTGGCGTCGATGGACTTTGCGCCCCGAGGACTGAAATGCTGGCGCAGTCTAGATCAGAGCTTCGTCTCGTGCTTCAAGGACAAGTGCGTGCTCTCGTTTGACGGCTTCCCCGAGTGCGGCACCTTTGTGTTCGAGACCATGGGCGAGCTGTACGACCGCGAGAAGGCCGCCGCCGCGGCCATTGGCCACCAGCAGCAGCAGCACTCAACGGCTCAAAGGCGGGCTTCTATCGATGAAGACGACACGTTCGATCTACCGCCATCTCAGCGATCGACTGGCCTTGGGTTCCTAGTAACGCCACAGAAGCCACCGCCACCAGCGAGACGAGCGGGCGTTATTGAGACAGTACTGACCCTTGAAGAGAAGAAGAAGCTGCTGGACGTCACGGACGTCTCGCAGGCCGTGGCGCACGCGCTCGTGAACCATTTCCAGGCGGCCATGACTGGGAATACACCAACAGCAGCACTAAGTGTTGATACACCAGTTATAGCTGCGGCAGCAGGTGGAGCAACTGAGGTCGCTGCGCTGGTGAACCCACTCGACTGCGTCGACATTGAAGAGTCCATCCGAACGGTAGCGACTTTAGCTGCTGCTGGCGATGGGGTCACGGCCATTTGTCTGCGCGTTCGGAGCACTTTAGACGGCCACTTAGTGGTGCTTGGGGCCCAATTGGACGCTTTTGTGCGTGCCCACGAGCGTCGAGTGCGTGAGAAGAAGCGCTCATCGTCAGTGCTACAGCAACCACACGCACTTAACGGCTTTGTGCGCAAGAACAGCAGCGGTATGGGGGACGATGAGACGCCGCTGCTGTCGCTCTACATACTGAGAGACCAGAAACTCGTGCTGCTGAATGATGGGGGCTCGAATCCGCTATCGCCGTCTTCTACTAACGGCACTAAGACCGCTTTGGGAGGCAAGCAGCGCACGATCGTCCACCTTCCGATCCAATTGCCCACGTTGAACCCAAGCAGCAGCTCATTCGAAGGCGTCATAATGCCTTCTCCGGCTGGTATTTCTACGAGTAATGGAGTCACGGGTTCAAGTGACCCGTCTCAGATCAGTCGCAAGCGTCCACCTCAGGTGGTCAAGCGCGTGAAGAGCTCAGCTGTCGGCTTGCTGACTCTCTCGGAGGCGCTCTCTCGCTTCCAGAGCGAGCTTCAAACAGCGAATGCACACGCGAATACCAGCAACAACAGCCAGAAACAACAGGCCATGAAGGCTTTGGCTCCTACTGTGATCATCCAGTTTGTGGACGAAGAGAGCAGCGGCAGTGGCTCGTACCAGCTGCAACGCAAGAGTCACGCTGAGCTGCGACAGATCTGGGTACGACTCGTGGCTGCGTTCCGCGTGGGCGAAGTCTCGGACGACCGCGTGGCGATCCTCTCTCGCCAGACGTGCGTCCTGGACTTCTTCCGAAGGCGCCAGCCGCTCTGGACGCTCATCAAGGACTGCCGACGCTCGGCCGTGCTTGCCCCGCGACACCACGTCAAGCGCGTGAGCTGGTACGCGCGGTACGCTGACACGCTTCTCTTCGACCAGGAGGTGCTGCTGAGCAGCTCGGCCAAGGAGAACGAGGCGCTCTTCCAGCAGGCGCGGTACTACGGCCTCAAGGTGTTTGTGGCTCGTGAGGAGAAGGCCCCGGCGGCTGACAGTGAGGTCAGTTCTAGTTCGAGGAGCCTGGACGACAACCGCAAGCGCAGCAGCAAGCGCATGGCCAATATGACACAGAAGTCGCAGCGCCAGAGCACGTTCAGCGGCGCTGGGATCCTCGCCAAGGCCGCTGCGGACAAGGAGCGCGCGATGGACAAGGACCTGCAGATCGTCGAGATCCTGCTGCTGCAGCTCACGGGCATCGACGGTGTGCTCACGCCCACGCCCGAGATCGCGGTCGAGGCCACGCATAAGCTGCATTCGAAGAGCCCGATCATGAACCAGGTCGAGCAGCTCTTCCGCACGTGGCAGGCGAAAGGCAGCAGCAGTAACAAGAGCACTACCGTCATGCTCCCCAAACGGTCTTCGCTGCGTGGTGGCAGTGGAGACGACCAACTGGACGAGGAGAACGAGGACTTTATGGGTGGGGATGGTGCGCCTGATAGAGACGATGATTGCCTCGCGCTGGACGACAGAGAGATCGCGCTCGAGATGACGCGGCAGTATGCGGAGCACGGCGTGCAGCAGCTGCCGTCGTCGTCCTACGTGCCACTCCGCCCGCTGCAGCCCAAGCGCGGCGACCAAGTGCTCGGAGCCCAACAGCGGCAGCACTCATTTCCAGGCGGTACTGTTGGATCTGGGGCTACTGGTGGTGATAATGATACTAGGACTCGACTGCGCTCCATCGGAACCTTTCGGACGGCGTTCCAGCGGAGCCAAACGGTGCGGTCGCCGCCGCATCTCGAAGGCACGCACCTGCAGGCGCCGGACGACGACCGCATGGCCACACGGCCGCCCGAATCCGTCGGAACGAGCTTGAACGACATGCTACAGGTGACGGCGCAGAGTCCGCGCGTGAAGCGTCTGAATCAACCGACTCAGCCGCACCGATAGATAGAGAGCTTCGGAGCTCCAGTACCTACTGCAGAGCAATCAAAGTGGCCGCTCGCTCCAGTGTTGTGGACACGTGATTTACACAAACTGAAGAAAGCGTTCCAGCGGAGAGAAATGATGGTCAGCGGTCCTTTCGAATCTCTCCAGAAGGGGTGGAAGTGCGCTGCTGATCACGCGCTCCGTGCGTTTCTTGCTCCTTGCGAGAGGCGCTTGTTGTAGCAACTGCGGTCTCGCTCGAGTGCTCGTGTGCGTCTGTCCCATGAGCAGCGCGTCTGAGGCCTGGCGCTAAGAGCTTGAGCGGGGTTCTACGGCGCTCCGCCGGTCGAGACAGCTCGCCATTTTGATCTCGCGGGAACGTGCAATCTGTGAGTGTTGAAGTTATCAATCATTAAGCAAGGTCATGTTCACACATTTGAGATACCTGTCTAGGACATATTCTATTTACTATATCTAATGTAGTAGCACAGGCGGAAAGATACCTTTTTACTTAGCATAATAAAGTATTTTAGAGTCAGAGCTCGATTTTTGAAGTCCTCAGGACATCGTGCCGAAGATTCAAAATGGCCTTTCTATTGGAGCTCTTCGACTTCGTCGAGACCACTTTTGCTGAGACCGCATCGAATTCGCCCTGTAAACATCGCGCACTCCTCGCTGCATGACCACTGCCAACGCTCGCACGCCCCACTCAGCAGTCTGCCGCCGCACCCGACACCTCGACGTGTTCGAGTGTCCACTCAAGCACCAAGCGCACGCGCGAATGACTGAAGCGCTATCTGCTACGTACAGCGGCACCATAGACAAGTAAAGTAACGTTATGTATCACCTCCGCAACCACCGCGCGCTGGGTATCCCGGAAGACGAAGAGATCGCCGTCATGTCCGACGACTGTATTGCGGTCGACCGGTACGTCCATCGCCTCAGGTCCATTGCTGGCGTCATTGTGCTGCTGCCTTTCGTACACTAACACGGGTGCGCATGTTATACTCGCTTCTGTTGCTGCATGAGCAGGTTCTACCTGTCAGACCCACGGTTCTCGCTCGACGACCTGGACTCCGTGGATGTGCTGGCGCGGTCACGACGTCGGAACGCAAAGAAGAAAGGCAACCGGAGCTCGCCGTTTGAAGCCTCGCGATTCCGCGTACTGGACACTGTAAGCGTGCTGGCGATTTGCTTCTTCTGCGTCTGCGGGGGTCCTCTCGGTCCGGACCAGATCATCGCTGCCGACCCAGTCACAGGCACGATCAGCCTCGTGCTCTTCCCCATGCTCTGCACGGCGCCATTCGCGTACATCATCGCCGAGCTCTGCTCTGCGCTCCCAGAGGATGGCGGCCATGTTATGTGGGTCTTGAACGCGTTCGGACCGTTCATGGCATTCCAAGAAGGCTACTGGGCATGGCTCGCAGGGATCTTCTCGCGCGTTCTCCGCGTTGGACTGCTTTACGAGCTCATCGCGACAGCATGCGAATGGCATTTGTCAACCGTGGCCGCGTACTCTATCAAGGCTGGAGCTGCGCTCTTGCTGTCATTACCAAGCTTCCTTGGAGCCCGCGTGCTATCCAGAACGCTTCTGGTGTGCCTGCTGCTCTGTGTGCTGTTCCCATTCGCAGTGCTCACTGCCTGGGGGTTCTCACAGGCGACGCTCGTCAACCACGACGACGTGAAGACCACGTCGGACGAGTCAACGGACTGGGTGCAACTGATCAACACGCTATTCTGGAGCTCCAACGGTTTCTACCTCACATCCACGTTCGGCGGCCGCGTGTTCAACCCAGCAAGAGCGTTTCCACACGTGATCTACTTTACGTACCTCATCATCGTCATGCTCTACCTGCTGCCGCTGCTCGCGACCTACAGCGCGACGCGGAAGCACTGGCTCGTGATGGAGAACAAGCGCTTTGAAGCGCTTGCATACACGATCGGTGGCTCACTGCTGCATGGGGTGATCGTGTTCGCCACGGCGTGTGGCCTCGCCGGCATGTATATGGCGCAGGTCTTCTGCGAAGGCTACCAAGTGAGCGGCATGGCCGACGCGGGCCTCGCCCCCGAGCTGATGAAGAAGTGAGTATCCTGATGTTGAGGCTGAAGCAAGTGAGAGCTAATCTGTACTGACCGACTATATGTGGTTGGTTCTCTTTGTTCAGACACAGCACCAAGTTTGACGCCCCGTACGTGTCGCTGCTATTCAGCCTGGTCGTGACGCTGATCGTGTCCATCTTCGAGATCAAGGACCTGCTGCAGATCACCAACACGTTCGCGGCGCTCGTCCAGATTATCATCATCTTTGCGGCGCTCGAGCTGCGACGCTCGCTGCCCTACATGCCACGTCCAGCGAAATGTACGTAATCCCCACAAGACTTCCTCATCGCTCACCGTTGAACGATTATAAATGGTATCCTAACCAATTCCTAATGTCATGTGTACACATAGTGCCTGGTGGGATGCCGCTCATGTTTGTGCTCTCGGTCCTGCCACTCTCCGTGCTCTGCTACATCGTCGTTGAGACGTTTAAGCAGCCATTCACAGCTGGATTATGCGGAGGTCTCGTGCTCGTTGGGCTCTTGTTTTGCGCGCGAACAGCAGTCGCATCCGGCTGGAAGATGCTGAGGCGCGTGCGAAATCGCTCGCGCAGGAATTGAAGATCGGGAGGGCGAGAATTGCTAGAGCAATGTGAAAATGCACCACGGAATACCGGTACTGTAGTAGTAGAATAACGTTCACACAGGAGCATTTATAAGCGAACATTAAGCAGGCGCAAGTGAACACGAGTTTCGTATAACGCTATTGTTGAAGTTGTAGACCGACGGAGTTCGAGAGTGCGGAAATTGGTTCAACCAATTTCCGCAGCTTCAAAAACCTGTCTTATATCATTTCCTGGCTGTGTATTCTGTTTGGTAGCTTATTATATTTGGTGTGGTCCACGTTTTATAATTGCCACGACAAATATCTAGAATCGACACCCTCTCTATAGATTAGACATTTATAATCAAAATTGTATATTCAACGAACAAAGGTCGCTGGATACGACGATATTCAAGTCCCTTAGTTGTCTTTCACAGGAAGCCCGCATTTTGGCTGGAAACAACGCCAACGCGGAAACGGAATCCTCACGGAAGACAAGGAATCACGATGGACGCAGTGCAGGCGTCGACAGCGGCCATGGCGGTGGGCAACGGCCCAGAAGCAGCAGCAGAAGGAGATGTAACTGCGCAGCAGGTGGAGGTCGTGAAGACGCCGATCGAGCGCTTCAACGAGGTCGTCGAGAAGAACCCTCTGGACTTCAACTCGTGGGTGCAGCTGCTCGCGCTCGTCGAGAGCGAGGTGAGTGGTCGCATTGCGATACAATTGCTCTCAAAGAAGCGCACGGCTTGTGTGTATAATGACTGGGATATGTGGCTTGTGTACTAACGATATGTGTGCTTGTAAATGGATGTGTGGGACAGCCGGCGATGCCGCTGGAGACGGTCGAGGCGACGTTCGACCGCTTCCTCGCCGAGTTCCCGCTCTGCTTTGGCTACTGGAACAAGGTAACAGTGATTCGACAGCCTCAGTGTGCGTTGGCTGTCGTTGCATATTCTTATTTTGACTATGGACATGTGTGCCTTTGCTATTGTTTATCTTTTGTTAGTATGCGCAATACGAGTACGCGCTGGTGAAGAAATTGGATGCGGAAGGCGCGCCGGTGGTGGACCAAGAGACCGCGACGAAGAAGGCGCGGGCGGTGTATGAGCGTGGTGTCGTCGCTGTGCGCCACAGCGTGGACATGTGGGTGAAGTACTGCGAGTTCCTCATCGAGACGATGCACGTGCCAGTGGACGAAGCGCGCGTGTGAGTGTTCATTTGATGATTGTGGTGATAGCCCAAGTCAAAGTGAAGCAGCTTATTGATTTGTTCTGGTATTTCTTTAATTTTGTAGGGCGTTGGAAAAAGCGGTGGCGGCATGCGGAAGCGATCCGATGGCGGGTCCATTGTGGGATTCCTACATCACCCTGGAGACCGTGAACGTAAGTTTATTACCTCTATATGATTATTAGGTTCCAATTGATGGTCAAATTGTAATCTTACCCTTGATGATCCTCTCTGATGTGATAGAACGACATGATCCGTCTCAACCAAGTGTTTAAACGCATCATGTACCAGCCGCTGAGCAACGTTGAGGAGTTCTGGGAGAAGTACAACCAGTTCGTGTTGGCGCAGCAGCTGCACACTCTGGCGACCACGGACGAGCTCAACGCGCTCGCTGGCGAGGACGAGATGATGGATGAAGGCCTCTTGCGCGTCAAGGTTGTCAACAGCGTCGAGGCTGTAAAAAACAAGACTGTAGCGGCCATGTACCAACGTCAGGCGTTTGAAGCTGGGATCGACCGAAGCTACTTCCACGTGACACCCGTGGGTGAGTCGGCGCTCAAGAACTGGCACAACTACCTGGATTTCGAAGAAGTGGCTGGTGACGAAGCTCGGTGTGAAGTCCTGTACGAGCGCTGCTTGATCGCGTGTGCGAACTACGAGGAATTCTGGATTCGATACGCAAACTGGAAGGAAATGGTGAGAGGCTTTGAAGCAGCGGACGCGGTTTTCTCACGCGCAGTGACCATTTTCCTGAAGTATCGCGCATCAATCTACCTCGAGTATGCATCGTTTCTCGAATCCCACAAGAAGCTCGATGAAGCCAAGGAAGCCTACTTGAAGGTACTGAACGAAGTCGCCCCAGATCTTGTCGAAGCCTTCATTCGCTACTGCAATTTCGAGCGACGACGAGGAGATTTTGAAGCGACCAAGCAGTGGTACCAGCGCGCGCTTGAGCAGATCGAGACGACGCAGCCAGATGTGTTTGGTTACGTGGTGACATCCTACGCGACGTTCCTGCACAAAACGGTTGACGATGCTGCTCTCGCGCGTGCGGTCTTTCACGATGCGCTGCAGCGCACAACCGCATCGCTTGTGCTCTGGCTCAACTACATTCACTTCGAGATCAGCGTCGGCGGCGAAGATTTTGTGGCGCGTGTGGAGAAAATTTATCTGATCGCGGTCTCGGACAGTTCTGAATTGTCAAATGACGAGAAAAGCGACTTGTGGTTCCAGTATGCCGAGTTCATGGAGACGTACGCGGACAACGTCGCTGCTGTTCGTGCCGTCTACGCGGACGAGATCACCTGGAAGCGCAAGCATGCCATGCCTCGCGAGCGAGCGTTGAAGCTGCTAAACTTTGAGTCGAGTGCACAGTCGACCGCTTCAGCATCAAACGGATACAACCCTGTTACTGGCGTTAAGCGACCGCGCTACGACGCGGCGATGACGACCCCAGCTCCGATCCGCGCGGCACCAATCGTGATTGGAGCAACAGCGGCAGCCTCACCCGCCGCGTACGCGCAGTACTACCAAGGCTATCAGGTACCGTGCTTCATTTTTTATTTTCTGTGTGCGTCTGCTTTCCTCAACATTTATTGATGATGTTCCGATGAGAGGAGGCTGCTTTCTGCTACTGAGGTAGTAGTGGTTGAGGCGGACTGGGCGTCTCAAATCTGTGGATGGCCGTTTCCTCCGAACGGGAACCAGGCTGCCTTGGTGCTCGCCTACCCAGCTCAGCATAGGGGCGTCAAGTGATGGGGAGCTCTGCATGTTTCTTCTATTTGTATGTTTGTTTTGATGGACTGGGTTGCTTACGATGCTAACCGTATGTGCGTACCATCCTCCTACCAGGGTTACGGGGCTCAAGCGTACACTGCTGCTGATACCTCCCAGGCGGCCACCGCAGCTTACACGCAAGCCCAGTACGCGGCATACTACCAGCAGCAAGCCCAGCGCTAGAATTCTCCGTGCTTGGTTTTTCTACTTGGGTGCTGGAGCTGAAGCTTAGACAATATGTAGTTCCTTTCAGGTATCGAGTGCGCTTGTGCGTTGATTGAGCCGCGTCTTTCCTCATGCGACAACTGAAGGAATTCTCGGATTGTGGGTGAATGTGAGAGAACAAGGATGGCGACCGATGATCCTGGAACTGGAAGAAGTCGTCGAAACAAGAAAGGTTATGCATTTGACTCACTTCTCTCTACCTACTGTGTTCGTGTGGCTCCAGAGATCTCGTATCTCATCATTTTTAATCCGTTTCTTCTCGAGTTGGTTGACTTAAGATCGCCTTTCTCATTTCCCCAACAGGTCGAGTGCCTGCTTGCTCTTCAGCGTCTGCACTTGCGACAAATGCACGAGTCGTAGCTTCGAGAGCTCGTTCTGAATGCTCGTCAGCGCCGCGGGGTTCACTAGACGGCACTCGGCGTAGCGTTGCTGCAGTACCTGGATCTCGCGATACTGCTGCTGCATGAGGCGATGTAGCTGTACCGAGTGCTCCATCTTGATCTGCTCCAGCGTTGGCGTCGGTCGCGCCCCTTGGTTGGTCATCTGCGCGGGCGACGGCACCACCCCCGGAATCAGCGACTGGTTCGACTTTGCACCACTGAGATGCTGGTGCGCCATGGCCGTAGCACTTGGGCGAATGAGGGTGAGGGCATTGAACGGCACCTGGAAGACTGTCTCGTGGTCGTCAATGTACACCGAGTAGAGCTCCTGGCCGTATAGTTGTGGCGCAGACACTATCCGCCCCTGCCGATTCGCAAAGCAGACAAACAATGCAATAATGAGCTCTCGTATTCACAGGAGAACCGCCAAAGAGCAGCAAAGCAAGCGTTTTGTACCGTTTTCCCCGCGAGGTTGCGAGCTCCACATGCTACAAGATCAGCCGTGTGCTGCAGAACGACAATCATCCACAGAAAAAGAGCAAATTTAGACACTGTTGACAAGCGTGTGTACATCAGCAGCTAACAGGTGGACTCACTCGGATCAGCACTGGCGTGCCAACAGTGAAATCCGACCGCTTGGGCATCGCCTGCTGGATCGCTTGCGTAGACTGCGCCTTTGCAGCCGCTGCCTGAGCCTGCAGCTGGGCTTGCGCGCGTGCTTGCGCTTGTGCTTGAACCTGCGCGTGGGCATGGGCGTGCGCAATCACTGGAGGGGCAATCGACGTGGCCATCACCGTTTGCGGTTTCGATAGCGCAGCTGCCGAGGCAACAGGAGCGACTGACTTTGGCGCCGACCCGATCATTGGTGGCGCGACGAGCGACGTAGCTGCTGGTGCAGCAAGAATCGGCTTCGGAGCTTTCATGGCTGCAAGCTGCGGGCGAGCTGCTGCCGCCGCCACGGCATGTGCGATCGCCGTCGCATTCGCGGTCGTCGCAGCTTGGAACGGACTGATGTACGGCGCAGATGGAGGCACTGCCGTGCTCGTAGGCGCACTCACAGCGCCGATTCGGCCCAGCAGCAACGTCGCAGCTCCGGCATTCGGCGTCGTCCTGTAATTACACACACACGTAATAAACCATTAGCTTTCTTCATTTAACCACGCTCCATTGAGACACACGGTACGCACCTGATCGTGCTCCGCTTCTTTCTGCTGAGCACAGCCTCGTAGCCAAAGTATGCGACCTGCCGCCGGCGCTTCAAGTTGTGCGTCCTGCACAATACACAAGCCAAGCGCGCGTGAGTCAATGGCCAGTCGTCCAGGAGCTACAGCCAATACAGAAGACGGGCAAGCGCACCGCAGCACCGTGAGGTCGTCGTTGACGCGTACGAGGTCGGCCACGTGGCTGAAGTACTGAGCGTGGATCGCCGGCTCGGCGCTCACGCTCTTTCGCGCCACGAGGCCCTGTAAATGCTGCGTCGCGCCAGCCGACATCATTCCTTTTGCAAGTGAGTCTTGACTTTCTGCGACTGTTATTCCTATACAATTCGCCATAGTAAAACGGACCAGTCAGCTAAAGGGCAAGCAAGCTACTGTATCAACTCTTGTAAGTACGAAATGAAGCTGAAATTCGAACTTAGTAGAATCCGAGATCCAAAAGAACCAGAAACCAAAAAAAGCGAGCACGAGGACAGATAATCATGAGCGACGGCACCAAGTTGATTGGCGTGATTGGCGACGAGGACACGGTCACGGGCTTCATCCTCGCGGGCGTGGGCCACCGCACGGCCGAAGGAACCAACTTCCTCGTCGTCAAGTCCAGTACGTGATTCTTGTGGCCTGAACAGCGCTCTCTCGTCGTCACGTTTGGGCAATGAGCTGTCGGAAATGGGGAGAATGCGAGCAGCTCCATTGATGTAATGACGGTGCTGACACTGTACCTGCGTGTATGCGTATGTGTGTTATGCTCATGTGCTGTTATGTAAACAGCGACGCCGATCTCTGCGATTGAGGAGACGTTCCGCCACCTCACGACCCGCGACGACATTGCGATCATCCTGATCAACCAGCACGTACGCTTTGCTCCATTTTTTCAATTTTTCATGCAGCGCCTGATGCAGTGCATTCAATCGGAGCCTAGCGGCTGGTGTATCATGTGTGTGCACACATATTGACTGGCTATCACTGTTGTGTGTGGCTTGTTGGGAATATTATTTGTAGATCGCCGAGGAGATCCGGCACCTGTTGAACGCGTACGACAAGACAATACCGACGGTGCTGGAGATCCCGAGCAAGGACTCGCCTTACGACCCGTCCAAGGACTACATCATGAAGCGCGTGGGCATGATGCTGGGCGAAGAGCCGTAGAATGCGGCAAATAAACTGTTCTTGCGCTGCTGTTGGTGTGGCAGCAACATGGGAGGCAGCAGTTACAGACGAATGGATCGAGAGCCCACTGCAACATACGTATCACTATAAACAAAAGAAACATGATTCACAGAACGGTACTTCATTTGCAGTCAAATTGCTACTGGAGTGTGTTTCTGTGGCTCGCAGCTCACAAAGCCGCTACAGAAGCCCTTCAACAACACGCCAAGTGGGGGCCTGAGAGGAACAATGCATAGCTCTAGCTCTGTCTAGCGGCTCGCAAGTGCTTTAGGGATCAGTCGCCTTAATTTACCTACAAAAGTCTAAAATACCTACTATAAGAAAGAGTACCTATTTTAATTTTTACAAGTAACTCTTGAGGCTGTAACAATCAGTACAGTGCTGCTAAAAACTATAGGCGCACCCATACTTTTGCAAACGTGCAGCCAAAAAATAATTTTCTGGAAACAAAGCTCGGCTCAAAGACTGTAGATATAAAGCCCAATCATCGCCAAAAAACACTTTTTCGATAACAC
>JAASFY010000949.1:0-13753 GCA_023334035.1 Globisporangium okanoganense
CATGTAGGTCGATTGCAAGCCAGTAGCATCACGCATTCGCCCCCAAATGGCTGAATCTTGCGCTGTCCCTATCATTTTGTCGCCCTCTATAAATTTATATTGTCATTCCTGTGGCTCTAAGAAGTCAAATCGAGCTGCGATTTCACCACAAGAGTGTTCTAATGACATTCTCTAACATACTTAAAAAGCTCGTCCGCAAACACAAAACTCGAAAAAAAATCCACATAATTCAATTTTTTTGCTGTCCTTAACTTTTTGACGTGCACTGTATCTGCCATCACTTGGCACCTTCCAATCGGATGCTGGTAGAAATCAGCAAAGCAAACTCTTGTCGGCGCAAGCGCAAGCACGTCTGCGCAGATCAACGCAATCCACAGCACTCTTCTGACACCAAATCGAAACTCCCACTTATCCACCAGCTCTTCAAATATGGTGAGCTCTTTTACAGGTCAATTTCGGGTCAGGTCACATGTTTGGGTCACGTGCAACATGTGACCTAAATGCCTGACTTGACCCAAAGTAGTAGAACCCTTGACCGAATGAGGCATGCATATTGATCGAGCAAGCATAAAGTGCATTATGCAAATCAAACGGAGAAGATGTGCTGAGCTACACGCGCGAAGCTACACTATGGCCTCCTTCGATTCTTCATCGGAGTCCTCGCACTCGTACCCATACGAGTTGTCGGCTTCGCTGGCACTCGAGCTTCTACTATCAGATATGCTTCTCGCTTCACTTTGCGCAGAGCTGCTACTGTCGTTGTTGTTGTAGCCGTCGTCGCCTTCATCAAACAGCTCTTCGACACCGAAGTTGAAGCAAAGTCGACGATTGTAGGCGCGCGGCTTCTCTCACCAGCGGCCATGAGCCACGACGGACCCGCGCAAAAGACACTGACGGCACACCTGAATGCTGCAAATGCGCGTATGTCGCCCTTGGAACATCCGCGGGCGTTCGTTTGCGTCCGAGCATGACGGATGAGTCCTTCTCGCCTGTTGTGGCTCGGCTTGTGCACAAATTGTAAATTTCGGAAGTGAGAAGGCATATTTTTTATTTTTTTAAGGACGCGGGCGGGGGCTGGCCACGTGACGTGCCGTCTGTTCTTCTTAACAGTGTGAAGTCAAGACAAGTATGGTAATTTATAGCAATCACCAAACCTCTCAAATATTTATCGAGCGTCGTCGAATTCGACAGAACAGACGTGTTTCTAAGCACACTGTCCAGCAGCTCTTTAGCTACAGTCATTTACACCTACCGTCCAATCTACCTGTTGAGAGAATACCAAGGTACACCAAGCAGGGGTTGGCAAAAATAATTGCAATACCGTAATTATTCAATATTCCACTAGAAAATATGTATTATGGAAACGTCCAAAATCCAATCCAATATGATATTTCCCCAATTATTGCAATAAATAATACAAGAGCGCGGTTTTCAGAGTCGGCCTTAAAATGGCTCGAGTTTTGCTGTTGTCGGTCTATAAAGTCATTTGACATTTGACAATACAGATACGGACGGATCTGATCGCCCACCGTCCACTTCCAAGGTCCAATAGTATATTGAACGGACCGAATCAATACCCTCAGGACATCACACTTCGCCCACCATAAAAAAATGCTTATAAATGACAAACGACATGTCTATGTTCCATACAAAATGCAGTGGTGGTATTTTGGACATGGGATCCATTTTCGTGGAAAATAGTGGTATACAGATACGGACGGATCCGATTGCCCGGACACAAATATCGCCCAACATAATGTTAAAATTATGTTACTGCAAATTTTGTAATAGCCGTTTAGGTGCTTCAAGTATTTTGTGAGGCAACATTTTTGCCCATATGTGATGGATTCATCCTGCTGTAGGTTTGGCTCAAAATGACATATAAACTTGCAAGCAATATACTGAATACTGACCAATATTTATTATTGGCGGAGCTCATATTGCAATCATTAATTATGGGATTTATTGGGGACCAATACAATTTTTACTGTATTGTCCAACCCCTGTCGCCAAGAGACCTACCTACCTACAATACGTACTGTGTCTAGAAACTTGATCTGACTCTTTGTGGATAACTAGCCATATAGTCTTCTTCATATCTCGTAATACTGTGGCGAGCTTGTCCATATTTCGTCCCCTGACACAGACCGCGCGAGCGCGCGTGTGATAATAATCCGAGTCAAATGTTGGGGTCGGGGAATTAAAAAAAAATGGTCAATAATGCGCTCGCCACGCTCACCGTCACGAATGCCACTCTGATAATTTAAAATAATCGCCACTAACTCTCGCGGCAGGGCGATATGGGAATATGACAAACAGCATCTGGAAGTCGATTACGTAGCAGCATACGAGTCATGGTAGAGTAATGGATCGTCACCCGCCAGCACCCAACATGAAGACTTCAAGTCGAACCCGAGCGACCGACAAGGCCAACAAGAATCCAGCGAAGCCCAGCGTACCCATGCGCATTTCATATTACACGGCGGAGCTTTCGTAGGTGAGAACAGAGGGAGAGGGAAGCCGCCGATAGCTAATGCATTCAATACACATCAGGATTTGCACTCAACGAGCTCAAGCGCAAGGAGACTTCTCGTGCGCTTTCTTCTTGGGTCTGTACGTTTGCGGCTGAGGTGGATCTCGTCGCGTGTGTTGCCAGCCGAGCACCCCAGGGAATGACTGCGTCAAGCCGAGGCGGCTAAAGCTCTGACTGATCGTCGGTAGCTCGGACCAGCCCTGTCGTGCCCAGCTGAGGCTAGGCCAAAAGAAAAGCGACCAGAAGCGCCGTGTAGTGAACCACAATTACTGTAGATTGACTCCACATGTTATTTTTGGATATTTTTTTATATTCATTTGAGGGCCTAAGGAGAGTGCGCTGGTGCGAGCTACAACTCACTAAATCGGTGCTAAACAACATCGTCAGTTCCATATACGTGAGCTTGCTCCCTCCGAGGACTTTGACGGCCTCGAGAAGCTGCCCGCTGTTCTCTGGGTAACTAGAGAACAGCGGGCCGTGGCCAACAAGCCCAAGCGATTAAAGCACACGTCACCTGCCGCGAGGAGAAAGTGAAGATCTCGCGCACGCCCTGCTGCTTGCATGAGCGACGCGCTAATCGTGGAAGCTCGCAATCTCATTAACGACACGCTACTGCTGACGGCGTCGATCAACAGTCGGGTCGGTGCCGTGCGCATGTTACTGGAACACGGTGTGGCTGGTCAATCAAGAGGGGGCGAACTCGACTGTTTGCGCTCAAAGAGTGGAGAGTGCCAACGCTGCAGCCCTTCTTCTGCTCGAGCACCAAGCGATGGTGGGCAAGGTGATGAACGACGGCACAGCACCGCTTTACGTCGCATGCGAGCAAGGCCATGTCGAGGTAGGCATGCCTTCTACACGCACACAAAGCAAAAGTAGGCAGAGTGAAGAGTGAAGAGCACACATCGCGATGGTATACACGCTGCTCGAGAGCGATGCAGCTGTGGAACCAAAGTCGATCTTTGACGCGCCTATGTGAAGTGGTGGTCGGCACGTCGAGGGGAGAATTCGCCCGCGTTGTCTGTTGCAGTGAAGAACGAACCATGTGGCATTGCTTGAACACAATGCTATTGTAGACATGGGACTGATGGGCGTCGCGTATCCATTTTACTTATTAGTACTTGAAGTAGTATCAATACATGGCGTATCCAAAAGATGCCTCCTCGATATTGTCAATGTGCTGATCGAGGCTGGTGTCGATTGATAAATAACCATCGCCCTGCGCGATGACCGCGTCGATATTGTGTAAGCGTACTGGTTGAACACGAAGTGCCAATGTGCAAAACGACAATGGCTCGACTCCGATACGAAACGACGAGCAAGGACAAGCTCAGCACACCACGTCGGTGTCGAAAGACTTTCGTGGACTTGGCGGCGAGCAAGGGCAACAAATCCTGTAGGTTACATGCTGCGACTGAGCCTGCCCAAATAACCGAAGGTTTTTTCTCTCGTAAACTACCGTACAAACCGAATCTAATTCCCCCTTTCCAATCAACATTATGTTGCACAAAGGCGCCTTATAAGAAAGTCCCACTTTATCTTGGACAAAAGTCTTCTTCTTCTTTTTTTTAAAGCAACATTTCTCCGAAGCGACGCCCAGCCTTTCTTGCCCCAAACCAAAATGGACAGAGATAGATCAGCAGTCTCAGCCGTCACGTGCGTGGCTCAACCCGTCAAGCCCCACGCCTAGCAACCCACACAAGCCACCAGACACCAGACAGCCGACTTAACATGGGTCTGCGCGAGATGCTCAAGGAGCGCTCAGCCTCCATGAGCGCACGACTGCTGCGCTCGCGGCGCGACACTGAAGCCACGCCCATTGCGACACCATCCATGACGCCAGACGAACACACAGGCACGCCGCAAGAGCCCAAGCCACTTCAGCTCAAAACGGTAGACACGGCGCGGCTGACGCAGCTCGTGGGTGAGAACCCGCCCCCGGGCTCGCTCGCGCGCGTGGTCAAGCGCAAGTACCAGAGCGTCGCCCGTGAGCGCGAGCGCGTTGATCTGGTCGAGAGCAGCAGCTCATTAGACGGCGACGCCTACACTACCGGTATTAGTATGACCAGACACACGCCGCTGGACGCCATTGAGCAGTACGAGGTCGAGTTTCCGCGAACCGACGCGCTCTCCCTGGGCATCGACCTCGAGACGGACTTTTACGGCAAGCACACGGTCGTGAAGCACGTGAGACGGGGCTCCGTGGCCTACGCGCTCTCCCAGACCTTTATCCGTCCAGGCCATGTGGTGGTGGCTGTGAATGGTCGCGACCTGTCACAGTTAAGCTTTGAGCAAGTGCTGCGCGAGCTCAAGGCCACCGCGACTGTGATGTCGTCGCCACGCGTCATTAGATTTGTGAACCCGAGCGTGCTGCCCATGGCGAGCTTCCAATTTGAACAGGCGCTCGTGAACCGCGACCAGTACGGCTTTGCAAAGGACGACCAGTACATCCTGAGCTACCGCAAGCAGCTGCGCAAGCGCAAGAGCATGGTGCGTGAAGCTGCTCGTGTACTTATTGATGTGAAATTGTGTATTTAATTTGCTGTGTGGCGCAATAACTACTATAGAGCTACCAGCATGAGAGGAAATGGGCCGAGTTCGTCCAGCGGCAGGGCGGGTTGGACGCGCTGGACGACCGGATAAACAGTGCTAGTGGACCAGAGACCGCTAGCTGTGACGTGGCGATGAAGCAGGAGTTCCGAGTGAGTACTTAGGACGCCGTACTTACTCTTTGAGTTGTCGACTTACGCTCATCGACTGATTAAGTACGCTTTTTGACTGATTGTGTGAAGGCTCTTGTGCTCAGCGGCGTGTCCGTGGTGCTTCGTCCTCGCATCTGGAGCATCCTCGCGGGCGTAAGTAAGTACAAGAGGAAATTTGGCGCGAGCTACTTCCAGCAGCTCATTCTAGAACGCGAGACCTCGCCGGTACGTAGCCACCACATTTGTTCGAACATGATGTGGCTGAAGGGGTTAAGCTTTGAAACTGTCAGTGAGTTTATATAACTGACTGTGAATCGTTTGCTATTGGCCTGATAGTCGGTTGCAGATATCGAGAAAGACGTATACCGCACATACCCCGAGCACCCGTTCTTCCAGGTGCGTTTGTACCTATATATCTCGGTGAAGAGCTCATTCGAATCGAAGAGCTCACGTGTACTTAAATGACACATGCTGTCCTTAATTAAACAGACCGAGAAAGGCAAGGGCGAGCTCAAGAACGTGCTGTGCGCGTACTCGCTGCACAACCCGTCCGTGGGCTACTGTCAGTCGATGAACTTCATTGCGGGCATGATGCTGCTCTTTATGAGCGAAGAGGACGCGTTCTGGCTCCTGTGCGTCATGCTGCATAAGAAGTACCTCCCAGCGGAGAACTATACGCAGTCCATGGCCGGGACGCAGGCTGACCAACTCGTGTTCAAGTGGCTTGTGGACCGCGAGCTGCCGAAAGTGGCGGGCCGGCTCGAGTTTTGCGGGATCCAAATCCAGCTCGTGACGCTCCACTGGTTTCTCTGTGCCTTCGTGTGCACGTTGCCCACCGAGTCGGCATTGCGCGTCTGGGACTGGTTTTTCCTTGATGGCGAGCAAGTGCTCTTCACAGTTGCGATTGGGATCTTGAAGCTCGCTGAAAGCAAGATCCTGGGCGCCAGGACTCACTCAGACCTGCACACGATCGTCAGGGGACTGGGGACAGATCTGCACGACGAAGACAAGCTCATGAGCTTTTTGGTCTCGATGGCGGCTGGTAGAGCTGCTGGTGGGGATGATTATCTGGACTCAGAGAAACCTGAAGCAATGAGAGGTCCAGATCCCGTGGACACGCGCTTTGAGGCTCCGAATATCTCGAAAGACCAGCCACAAAGATCTGCTTCGATTCGTTCGCTGCTGCCATCGAGACTGCTGCAGCAACTCTTCCAGCCTCAGGACGCCGAGCTGAGCGACAAGTGCGAACCTGGGTCGTTTACGACAAAGTTCACGATGCGCGACATTGTTCAGGTAAGCATTGGCTATGTTTTCTTGCATTTAACCCCGCCCAAACATGATTATCTAGGGCTCTGAGGCTGACAGCTCACTGGGTACCGCCTACTCTTTGCTAGAAACGAGCTGAGGTCAGGCATCAGATCGAGCCCAAGACAGTACCATCAGCACCATTGTCTTCAGCTTCGCGCTCTGTTCAATAGCTAGCTCCATTGGCTCACTCGCTAAGCCTTATATAACAAATTGAACCGACCTTACCACTTACTCTACTGTTCCTTCTCGCGTTCAGGCTGCTGGCGGACATCGTCGTCATCTTCATGCGGTGGCTCGCGGTACGAGCCCGCGAGTCGGTCCCAGAGCGTGAAGTACTGGCCGTAGTTGTAGACAAAGTCCAAGTGGTGGACCGTGTGGTGTGCGGCGCCGTTGATCCAGGCGTTCTTGGATACGTGGAGCCCATCGTGGATGCTGATGGTCCAGTAATTGATGCCGAGGAAGAGCACGAGGAAGACGACACGGTGGATCGGGAAGAGCAGCACGAAGAGGTGGTAGGGCAGGCCCTGGATAAAGCCGTCGACTGGGTGGAACGCGTGGCTCGCAAAAGGCGTGGGCACGATCCACTTGTGGTGCGGCTTGTGGATCTTGGCGTACACTTTTGGGTGGTGCAGCCACCGGTGGAACCAGTAGACGAGCATGTCGGTGAAGAGCAGGAACCAGAGCACCGATATAACCAGGTACGCCCAGCCAAAGTCGTCCACGCGCGTGTACATTTGGGAATACCCGCGGACTTCGGCGAGGAAGAACGGCAGCATGAACATCGTCATGACTGGGATGGACTTGAGAGAGTAGGTTATTTCTTGCGAGACCTGATGCTTGAGGAACCGCGGGTGCTTCGTGAGCTGCTGGTCAAAGAAGAGTGCGTAGGCCACGGCTGCGCCCGAGAGGTACATGAACACGCCGCCAACGAGCGTGATGCACGAGACCGAGAGCGCCTGCCGCAGCAGCGAGTCGCGTGGCACGTGTGCTGGGTAGAGCGCGTCGAGCAGGTACGTGTCGGTGAGCTCGAGCAAGAGGTCCATCGTTGGGCTGAGTGAGGTTGAGAAATGGCTGTGGCTGTGGCTGTGGCTGTGGAATTGATTGTGGCTGTGGAATTGATTGTGGCGGTGGTCTCGGAGGAGGGATCCATCCACGGATTCGTTCTTACGTGATGGCATGATGACCATTGCAAACTGGTAAGTGGGATTATGGATCTCATTCCAAAGGTACTGTACCGGTATTCGGAAAAAGAATGTTTTTTTTCCCGATCTTTGATGCACCAACAGTGAATACTGGGCTGTAAACATACCGACTCCCTTGATTTATACCGGACAGCCAGGAGCAGATTTTACAATTTGACAACAGTGCTGGACAGGGGTCGGTAGTTCCCAATTCACGAGCCTTGTGCACTAATTTAGCGGAATCTATATTGTTATTTTTGCTCACTTGGTTTTTGTATGCCAAAAACAATATAAATCTCTCTAAAACCAACAAATTGGATGTTTTTGCGATCAAGAAAAAACCCAGAAACAAAAGTCTAAAATGGTGGATGGCGATGACACACAAGAAACAATAATGCACGATGGCGCCGTCAGCGAGGACGTGAGCATGCACGCAGACGCGCCACCACCACCAGCTCTGGATAATGAAGAAGTCGCGAATGTGTACGCACAAGAAGTAGCGGTCTCTTACTTTGCACACGCGTCAGGATCGCGCGCGCGACTGCTTTACCACGCCGACCGCGAATTCCTCCAGCAGCAGGAGCAGCGCCGACTGTCGTCCCCAGCGTCTTCACCACTGTTTAACAACTTCACAAAGGGCGTGCAAGTGTCCCCCGATGGGCTCTGCATGCTCACGAACAGCGAGGACCACGTGCTGCGGCTCTTTGAGATGCACGGCGACGACGCGGCTTTGGGATCACCACCAGCGGCCGATAATGTATGTACGCTTGTTTCTATGCAGAAAATAATGGTAACGTTCTTATTTATTAACGCACAAGAGCTACTGGTGTTATGGTTGTTCTCTGTGTGTGTGCGCAGATGTCGATCTTGCAGGCGAAGGAGGGCGGCGCCGTGTACGACTACGCGTGGTACCCGTTTATGAACTCGCAGGTGCCCGAGTCGTGCATCTTCGTGAGCACGAGCCGCGACCAGCCCGTGCACATGTGGGACGCCTACACCGGCGACGTATGTTCATTATCTGCTTTATTATTCACTAGCTGAATGGCTTGTTTATTAATTAAATATCCTGACGTCTAACCTGCAATGTTCTGTCTAATTGTAGCTGCGCGCAACGTACAGGTCGTTCGACCACCTGGACGAGATCGCACCGGCGAACGCGGTGGCATTTAATGCGACGGGCGACAAGATCTTCGCGGGCTTTGACCGCATGATTCGCTTCTTCGATATATCGCAGCCGAGTCGGGACTTCAGGGCGCGCCCTTTAAGCAAAACGCGCCGCTCGCGCGACGGCCAGCGCGGCATTATCTCCACTATCCATTTCAACCCAGACCACTCCAAGTACGTTTGCTCCCTGTCCGGTCATTATATTTATTTATTTATGCAAATTGAGAAAATGGTTATGCAATTATTGAGGTGTGGACTGTAAAATCATAACGTGTAAACTAGGATTTATGCGGCCGGGTCCTATGGCGGCACGACATGCGTCTACACGGAGGACCGCGGCGAAGAACTCCTGTGTCTACGGGACCACGACGGCAAGGGCATCAACCAGGTGCGGTTCTCGCCCGACGGCCGGTTCCTGTTCACGGCCGCGCGGCGCGACCCGCGCATCCACTGCTGGGACATCCGCGCCACGAACGAAATCCTCTACACGTTCCAGCGCGCGGCCGACTCGAACCAGCGCATTGAGTTCGACTTGCACTGCGCTGGCCGGTACTTGGCCACGGGCTCCCAGAGTGGGAAAGTGCTGCTTTTCGACCTCGTCACGGGCGACCTGGTCGATGATTCGATCCAATTACCAGACGCAGCGAACGGCGTCTCGTTCTTCCCAGACCCGAGTACGGCGCGGCTCGCAGTGACCAGCGGCCAGCGCCATTACGATCTCCCGTCCGATATGATGGACGACGACGACGAGCCACAGGTGAAGTCCAAGAATGCGCTCCAGGTTTACGAGTTCAAGAATGGGACTTTCGACCCCACTGACCCTGTCGAGCTTGATAGCGAAGCTGTTAACAATTCAGCAGCACCATAATTAATAAAGAAAGCATGCTGATTGTTGTTTAAACTGTAAACCGATAACTTGAGACTAGCGGGTGCGCTTGCTACCGCCATAGCTCGCATCCCCATCGTCCTTATTATTAAATTTTCCCCGACCACCACCAGTGTCACCATGTGATCTTTTTCCCTGTGGTCGCGGCGCGTTTGGCTCGAGACGGCCTCGCCAGCCAGTAGAACTGGGTTGCTCGACAGCCAGAGCGTCATTATTGTTCCCATCTCCTCCCTGCTGGCGCTGTTTGCGTTCTAATTCGCGCATCTCTTGCTCGCGCTGGAGCTTGCGCTTCTTCTGGATTTCAGCAAAGAGCGCCACCTGCTTCTCCTCGAGCTTCTTCTCCTTTTTCTCCTGCTTCTTGTGCTTTTTCTCCTCTTTGCGGCGCTTCTTGCGCTCTTTCTTGGACTCTTCGGGGCCCGCAAACACGTTGTGGCCGTGGGAAATGTCGTACTTGCCGTCCAGCTCCTTGCCTTCGTACGCATGGCCTGGCAGGCCTCGCGGGCGCTGTGTATAAAAAAATCACACACAATACAATACACAACACAAATATAAGAATGACTGGTCCACAGCGCACATAAAGATAGAGAGTCAACACAGTAAACATACCTTTGGCTCGTCATCATCACCATCGTCGTCATCGCTGTTCAGCGCAGCATTGTCCTTGGCGTCCTCGCGGTCGCGGATCTCCTTCGGCAGCTTGTACTGGAGCACGTGGTCCACGCGTATGACGCGCTCGAGCACGTGCGCGCCGTTCATGTTGTCCACAGCGAGCACGGTACTGCGTTGGTTCTCAAATTTAATGAATGCAAAGCCCTTGGACTTGCCCGTGGTCACGTCGCGCACGAGGTTCACGTCCTCGATCTCGCCGAACTGGCTCATGACGCAGAGCACGTCGCCCTCCGTGAGCTCAAAGGGCAGGCCGCCGACGTACACCCACGCAGACTCGCGGTACTTCTGGTGCCACGAGCCCTCGAAGGGCACGCTCAGCTCCAGCTCGCGCTCGTTGATGCGCTGGATCTCCGCGATCACGTTCATCTAGGGCTTGTCGTTCTTGTCTTGGGCTTGGTGGTGTGAAAATGAATGCCCAAAAAATAGTTCGGTCCTTGTATAATAGGTATCTACGATATAGAGGTAGTATGCATAAAGGAACAGGTTAATTACATACTTAAATCAGTGATTAAGGTACATAATTACATATATTGTATCTATAGAGTAATTCGGAAAGTTCACAATAGATATTTCAACCAATCAGTGTGCAATTAAATCTCAATAAAAATATCGATTTTCAACCAATCGACGTCCTAAACAGAGCCGCTCAGAGCCGCTTCTTCGTGGCGAGGAAGAGGCCCCACTTCTGGTCGCCATCACCGCAGCGCGCGAGTTTCGCCTCCCAGCCCTGCACGATCGCATTGTAGTCCGCCTCTGAGGTCTCCGCAATGAAGGCCTCCTTGCCACGCTTCGTGCGCTCGAGCTCCTCGCTCAAAACCTCCATAAACTGATTTGTGCGGTCTTCCGTGATCACTTCAGTAAAGCCCACGCTGGACAGCAAGTCTCCATACTGACTGGGCGAAAGCAGCGAGTAGCCGCGACGCTTGACGTAGCTCGTAAAGCTCTGCGATGGTGAGTTTTTATCTGGCTCACCACAGCAATAGTCGGATATGAGCAGCTTGCCGCCAGGCTTGAGCCAGTTGAGGAACTGTGTGAAGAGCGCCGCCTTACCCTCGATGTGCAGGATCGTGTCGCGCGAGTAGATGACATCGAACGAACCTGGGGGGAAGTGCTTGCTGATCGCGTCGCAGATCTCAAATGCCACGTCTGGGGCTCCTGGTATATCAGCTGCTGGTAATGTGGCCTGGGCCGTAATATCTGGACTGAAGCTATGTGGGAACTGCTCCATAGCCCGGAAGACCATGTTGGTGGACAAGTCGATGCCGAGTACGGAGACCCCAAAAGTATTCGCCATGTAGAAATCCCCACCGCCAATACCGCAGCCCACGTCTAGCACCTTCTGGCCCGGCTTGAGATCCAGCTTGGCAACGAACTCAGTGGTCGTCTGCTGGCCACCGGTGCTCACGTACCCTGAACCAAAGATCTTTTCGTACCGCGTGATGCTCGCGTTCGAGTACTGCTGGTTGTCCAAAAAGGTCTGGAAGGTGTCCATCTGCTCGCTGGCGCTGCGGCCACGCGAGTTCTCGGCCTCTTCGTCGCCCGGTTGCACCACTTTCTTGTACACAAAGCAGAGCTCGCCGTGGGTTCTCTTGTTTGTGGCAGTAGCCTGGCGATAGACGGCTAGCGACGTGCAGAGCACAAAGTCCAGGTACGCGAAGCCCTGGACCTCGCCCTCGACGTACGCACTGCCAAAGCAGCCCACGTAGAAGCTCGGGTGGCGGTACACCGGCTGGAGACTGCTATCGGTTGTCATAACAACAGGGAATGGCTCATCAAAGCACGACTCGCGGAACACGACGACGCCATCGGGCCGCAGCAGCTGGAGAACCTTCTTCGCGACCGCCTTCGTCTGCGCATCCGATAGAAAGACGAGAACGCGACTGAAGACCACGACGTCGAAGTGTCTGTTCTGGATGTGCTCTGGTAATACAGTGAGCTGTGCTGAAGCTGCTGGGTCTTGGATCATCGCATCAGTGAGCTCCAGGATGGCGAGCGAGCGCGCGTGGCCGGGAGAGAAGGCGGACGAGAGTGGTGGCGATGGGGAGGACGGGAGCGTAATCTCCAGCACGTCCTGGTCATGCAAATGCGGCGGCAGCAGCGCCAGCAGCTCGCTGCGCGCGGTCTCTTCGCTGTGCGTCGCCATCGCTTCTTCGCTTCTCTTGAATGAATGATTTGACTGTGTGAATCGATCGATCTTGTGGGGTCGTTTTGCATTTTTGTTTAGGAGTGATGGTCGTTTTGACTGTCTTTTTATAAAGGTTATATTGTGACCTCTATAAACGTGTAAATCGCTATTTTGATGGAGTAGATTGGTTGAGTTTCATCGGCAAAATATTATCGATTGCAATATATAGAGGGGTTTTGGTCTGAATCTGAAAGATGCATTGGCACAAACAAGCAAGCCCTGATATGAAACGACTACTAGAGCCCAATCGCCACGACACCAACTGCAATGAGCGCCATGATGACGCTCTTGCTGCTACCACCAGCTGAGGACATGGGCTTGGCAGTCGCTGGCACCTTCTCGCCCTCGGCGTCCACCTTGATCGGCTCCTTCGTCGTCGGCTGCGGAGTCTTCACAGTGCCACTGGTGGTGCTACCGGAGCTGGAGCTGGTGGTGCTGTCGGCGGCCTTGGCAGTCGTGCTCGGAGTGTTGGTCGTAGTAGCTGCTGGCTGGGGCGATGACACTGGCACCAGTGAGTCCCACGAGTCGGACGAATCCTCGATCGAGTCGTACGAGTCGCCGCTCGCATCACTCACGTCGGTGCTGTCCGAGCTATCGTCGGTGCTATCGGTGCTGTCGTCGGTGCCATCGTTGTTTCGTGGGACTTCGGTGTTTGGAGCGACGGTGCCAGGCTCTTGGGCCCCTGGAGTGATCGTGGAGGCTGGAGTCCCAGTGGTTGGAGTCGTAGTCGAGGTCGGAGTGGCAGTGGACGGCGTCTGCGTCCCCGCCGGAGTCGACTCTGGGGTCTTCGGCGGAGCTGAAGTCTTTGACGGCGCGTCGGTGGCTGGTACCTGAGTTTGTGGAGGTGCGGTGGCTGGCATCGGGGTTTGTGGAGCTGTCGTGTTTGGAGTTGATGTTTCAGGAGCAGAGGTAGACGGACCAGAGGTATTTGGCACCGGAGTCACCGGCTTGGATGTATCCGGAGCTGCGGTGTCTGGCACCGGAGTCGCCGGAGCTGGGGTCGTCGGAGTCGATGGCTTGGAGGTGCTCGGAGCCGTGGTCCCCGGAGCTGGAGTCTTTGGTGCCGTCGTTGGCACATTGCAGGACACCGCCTGACCGTCGCACACCTGGTTGTTCGTGGCGCACGAG
>JAASFY010000950.1:0-13740 GCA_023334035.1 Globisporangium okanoganense
CTGCAGACGCAGGCCTTCTCAGCGCATCTCAGTTCGCTCATTAACCTGTAAGCAAACGAGAGCAACAATGAAGCCATCTTATTAACAATAGGGCTATGTGCCTCAAATAGCACGTGGATCCCCACCTATTTTAGGATTTCATAGAATCACAGAAATACCACTCATTTGTTCAATCTGAGCAAACATTATGTGATCTATCCATATCATTGAGATCGAAAACCACCTAGATGGCCAAAGACCAGGGCATTGGGCTGAAGCTTGTTAGATGTTGTGAAGGTTGCGCCAAGCGTCTACGCGCGTACAAGACTGCTCTTGCTCTAGCTTCTCCTCAAGTGAAATATCAAGCGAACGAGAAGAAGAAGCAACTGCCCATTTAGTGAAAAGCAGGCGAACTGCGAACTGTTGCCTTTCGAAAGGTAACTCACAGACACACACACGTACAGGCACGAGCCCGCACTACTGACAACGCGAAAAGCAACGGTGACTCGGCGTCCTGGAGCTCGTGAAGACCACGGGCCGACGGACGAAGACATTCATGAACTCTAAGTGGTGTCTGTATACTGCTCCGTGAGTACTGCAGCCGCGAAGCGGAGAAGTAGCTGCGCCAGGATGCATGTCGGGTGAAGCAATTGTACGATCACGTTGAGGTCGAGGCTCTCATGTTCAGAAATACAAGTGGTGCAAAGAGCAAATGTGAGAGAGCTGAAGATGTGCCGATACCTTGAGCGCGGAGAAATGAAGGAGGTGACGTACAGACCGAAGCGACGTAAAGTGGCGTCGGATCAGGAACCGCAAGTCCAATGGATGCAACTCCTAGAGCGCATTATTATTCTTATAGCAGCGCGTGTAAGAACGAGATTATAATGGTTACAATGCCTTCATGAACCAGATGCCATCACTGCATATCTGCATATTTGCTCAACACGGTGGCTCCGAACCGCAAGCTTGTGTATTTACTTCGAAGTTCAGTAGTATTTGAATACGGGAAGACTGTGAGTGAAGTCACTTGTATCTCAGGGCCGTGAGTGAATGATGTCTCAAAATCTGCTTTTGAGCACTGGAAGGCATATTTTCTGTGAATTTGCTCATTCACTTATGGAGCACATTTTATGTGATTAGTTCGTCATGATGCATTATTTGTGTGAATGTCTGTGTGCCATCATCTCGCCGAATTGCACAATTGAATCGGCATGTCGTTGCTGTGTGACTACTCAGACTCCTCGTCCAGCGGCAGCGAGGACGACGAGCGAGCAACTGCAGCGCCACCAGCACCAGCGCAGCGCCAGCAAATCGTACGTCGCTGTCACTCTGCACTCTGCACTCTGTCTGGTGTTCTTTATCTAACTTTTGTTAATGTTTTAAACACGCAGAGCCTGCCGTCCGCAGATGAGCTCTTCGCGAGCGACACGAGTCTGGCGCTGAGCAGCAGCAACAGCGTCAGCGTCAGCACGACGTATAGAGCGAGCGCTACGACGACTACTAGCGACGCTGCTGCCAAGCGGCGGCCCCACGAGCAAGAGCTGAGCGCGTCCAAGCGGCTCAAGCCAACAGCAGCAACGAAGAAAGCGGTGGCGCACTTTGCGCCGCCACAGCTCAAGCGGCCAAACGTGTCCACGGAGGACTTGGGGTGCGTGTTTTGTTATGGATATGTTAACAGCTCAAAAGTGGTGCACGTGCTGATATTGTGGATTTGTTGTTCACAGCGCTTGGAACACACAGAAGACGCTGGCGATGCAGCGCAAGGCAAAATCCACCATCCTGCTTGAGAAGCAAGGCTAAACTGAGGACGAGAGATAGCCCTGAGTGTAAGACGAGACTGCCAGGAGCTCTTGATATCGATATCGATCGCTGCAAGTCACGCGTTCGAACAACACTTATTTGTTTCTGGATATATTATTATTATTATATGCAAGATAGCTAGCTGTGTAATAAGTGCGTCGGGCCCTAACAACAACGTCGGGAACTGACAAAGGCGCATTATCAGGTTATCATTCTCCTTCGCCCGCCCTCATCTTCTCGCTCTCCGAGGGACGCCCCGCCCCCGGGAGTTCAAATGACTTGTCCGTGTTCACGGCGTTCGGGTGCAGCGTCGCCGCGTACGCGCGGTGCTTGGCATAGTCGCGCGCCTCGGTGCGGTCGTCGCGCTCGGCCGTCGGCAGCTTCTTCACGCTAATGTCCGGGTTCATCACGAAATTGTGCACGCCCCAGATTCCGAGCATCGTGAACCCGGTCGCGACGCAGATGAGCAGCGGATAGATCTCCGGGTCGCGCACAGGGATGAGCGTGAACGCTCGCTTAGCCAGCGGCCCCGTGACCATCGGGACCTTCGCGCTGAGCTGACGAGCGCGACCGAAAAAGCGGAACCAGTTCATCATGTCGTGTCGTGTCGTGTCTTCTCTCTATCTCGCTCTCTTGGCTCAAATTGGGCAATGACCTTGTCAATGAGCCCGCAGGCGATCGATCGATCGACTTGGTCCCGTTGGGAGCGTGCTTTACCATGCTTCCTCGTGCTTCTTGCCCATATAGTAATTAAAAAAGTAGCCTCCCACGATGGCTGATGAGCTTCATGGTACATCAACTTCAACAGCAATTTTTATCTTTTTTAATTGCTAATTAGAAAAAGGGTAATGTTAAATACACCACATTTTTTTAACCGCACCACCCACCCACTTTTGGAGCATCATCACAAAACATATCCATGTGCACTGAATCCAAACCCTGTATACCGGAGCACCAAAAACCCTAACGCCAAACGAGTACATCTAAACCCTAAAGCCGAGCGAGTTTGCAAAAACCCTAATCGAGTTTGCAAAAACTCTAAGCCGAGCGGGCTTGGTATTTTTGACTTGTGCTCGAGATGGAATGTTGGATTGTGAGCACTTTAGCGCAGGGAGCCCTCTGGTCCTTCCCTCTCTCGTCTTCTTCTATCGTCAGCCCGTTAATGCCGCGTCTCACAAATCCACGTGTGGAAAGCTGCTGTGCCAAGTGAAAAAACATACACTACTCTGATTGCTAACACACAAAACCAATACCCCCCCCTCTCAATCAGAGAAGTCGTCGCGCTTGTCCTCGATGTGCTTGCTCTTGATGCCTCATGCCTTCGGTGCGCTCGCGCTTGCCCTTGGCCTTCTTCCTGATATTGCGCTTGCTTGTGCCCTTTGTGCGCTTGCGCTTGCCCTCGGCTTGCGTCTCAATATTGCGCTTGTTCTTGGGGTTATTGGCTTGTGTTTGCTGCCGTTCTCCGCCGGCTACTGCTACCACCGTACTCAGCCAGCTGGCGTCTTGCTACCACCGTACTCTGCCAGTTGTAGCCTTGCTTTGCAGTCGTCGACCGCCCTCATCACTGTTGTCCTCGACTTGGTCTTGCTGTTGTTGGTGGTCTTTACTGGCTCTCGTTATTCGATCTGCTTGACACCCAGCAGCTCGATCAGAGTCCTCAGGATCTCGGGCCTCACGTTCTTAGTCAGCACAGCCGCCACGTTGTCCTTGGTGTTGACATACTCCAACAGCATTTGCTTCATGGTCAGCCGTTCACGAATGAAATGATGGCGAGTGTCAATGTTTTTCGAGCGCTGGTGGTGCATCGGGTTGTCCGCCAGCGCGATACTGGACTGGTTGTCGACCTAGATTTGCGTTGGTTCCTTCAGTACACTCACCTCTGTTAGCAGCCCACGCAAGAAAATTACCTCTTTGATGCCGTGCGCCAGGGCCATATACTCTGACACTGTTGACGACAGCGCCATGGTCTTCTGGCTCTTGCACGAATATGTGAGCGTGCAGCCACCGATCTGCATCGCGTATCCGCTCACTGATCTCCTCGTCTCCTTGTCTTGCGCGTAGTCTGCATCCACACGAACGCCACTAGTTGCTCTACTCTCTTGATCGCACCATCGGTCATCAAGCCTTTCTCCACAGTGCCCTTGATGTAGCGCAGGATTCGTTTGGCTGCGTTCCAATGCTCAATGCCTGGGTTCTGCAGGTACTTGATCACGGCTTGGATTGCGAAGGCAATGTCCTGTCTCGTGCTTGTCATCAAGTACATCAGGCTGCCCACACGACCTCGATAGTCCTTGTCCTACATTGCAGTTCGCTGCTCGTCCGTGCTCGAGCACATCTCCTTGGTCAACACGACATTGTGATCGCTTGGTGTCGCCACTGGATTAGCGTGCACCATATTGAACCGCTTCAGGACGCAACGTGCGTACGTGCTCTGGTTGATTGCTAGCGTCCTCGTAGCTCTGTTGCGCTTGATCTACATGCCGAGTAGATAGAGAATCTCTCCCAGGTCTTTGCACTTGACACGTTCGTGATGAGATCCTTCGTTCACTTCATGGTCTGCTTGTTCTTGGTGACACAGGCAAGTCATTAACACAAATGCCAATTATCATCATCTCATGCTCATCGTTCAGGGTGTAGATACACGAATCTGCGTTCAGCTTCTCGAACCCGCTGGCTTTTAGGAAGTCCGTGCGCTTCTTGTGCCAGTTGCGCGGCGCTTGCTTTAGTCCATACAGCGACTTCTTCAACTTGCATACAAGATCATCGTTATCTTTGACCTCAAGGCCCTAAGCTGCTGCGTGTAGACTATTTCTTCGATGTCACCATACAGGAACGCTGTGTCCACGTCCATCCGGCCACACTCCCAGTCGAATATGGCCACTTGAGCCGAGCCGTATTACAGGCGTAAAAATCTCCTCGAAATCCACGATCTTGATCTGTTCGAAGCCGCGAATAAATAGCCTTGCTTTGTATCGCTCGATTTTTCCATTGGCATCATACTTCTTCTTAAAGATCCACTTGGTCGTGAGCGCTCTCATGCCAAGTGGCGGTGGTACGAAATCCCACGTGCCGTGCGCCACCAATGAGTCGCCTTCTTTCTTGATAGCTGCGCACCAGTGTATCTTATCGATGCAACTCATTGCCTCGCTGTAGATTCTTGGTTCTGGATGCACGCTCAGCTGCAGGATGTCGCTGAGCAGCTCCTTGTTTGCCATGTTCTCCATCGCAACCAGGATATCATCATCCGCTTGCTTCTTTGTCTTGGAGTCAGATGCACATATGGTAAGCGCTTGTGGTCTTGATCCGACGTAGTGCGCGAGGTTTGGCAGGTTTCCACGCGCATCACGAAGCTCGTCGATATTATATTCGCCGAGGAACTTGTCTATGGCCACGATCTCTTCGCCCTCTTCTTCTTTGTCCTTTTGAAGTAGCTCTGGAGGCTCTGGGTAGAACACCAGCTCTGGGATCGAATTTGCCAATCTTGACGAGTAGTCGAACGATAGCTCCATGCGTTTTGCCAGCTTGTGAAGCTCGAGCTGTTTGAGTTCCATAGCCGCCAGTGGTCCAGACTCGTCGAAGTTAGCGTGGATCGTGTGCACGACCAGTCCTGTTTCACAGTGAAGCACCTTCCAAGCTCGTCGGGTCTGAGCGTAGCCCAAAAGATGCCACGATCGCCTCGGTTGTCCAGAGTATTTTTTTATCCTGCCGTCGCCGTCACCTTAAGTGCCTTGGAGTGCACTGGCGTGACGTGCATGTACGTCAGACTTAAAAAAACCGCGAAGTCCACTAGTCTGGTTCTTTGTTGTGCTACGTCAGGAACGGCGTCTTGCCTGTCCTTCTGTGAGGACTCAAATTGGCCGGGAATACTGCTGTGAGCAGTGCTTCACCCCAGAATTTATTCGGCAGTTGTCCTTCAATCAGCATTGCTCGCACTCTGCGAAACAGCAATCGAAATTGCACTTCAGCACTGCCATTCTGCTCTGGCGTGTGTAATGTTGTCGTCCGCACTGCAATACCTTGAACCTTCCAGTAGTTGAGCCATTGAGCGGATGTGAACTCGCCGCCGTTGTCCGAGTTGATGGACTTCAGCTTCACGCCGTGCTTGTTGTTGCTTTACACGATGTAGTCCTTCAGCTTCTACACGGTTTCGTTCTTGCTAGCCATGAGATGCGCTGTGATGAATCCCGAGCAATCGTTCACGATTACTTGCACGTAGCGCTTTCCACCAAACGTTGGCACTTCAATTGGTCCCTTGACATCCGTGTACACGAGCTCGTTGACCTCAGTCGCGTGTTGAGACAGTGTGTGCTTAAACGATGCTCGCTGCAGGTTCGCTCGCTCACACACATCGCATGGCGATCTCTCTTGCACATCTCGCGACGACAACTTGATGCCGTATACGCTTCCTCTTTTGACTAGGTTATTGATGGCTTCGTGACCTAGATGGCCAAGTCTGTAATGCCACAAGTTAATGGCATTGTAGCGAACCACGGAATAAGCGATAAGTGGGGTGGTATTGTTGTTCGTAAGCGAATCGATCAAGTACAGCTTGTTGTGGCGATTGTTCATCGGACGTCACGCTGGTATTGCCCTTGCTGATCACCACTCGATCTCTGAACTTGTTGAAGTCCGCATGAGCTCCGTTCTCCAGCAGCTGGCGCACGCTCAGCAGGTTTCGCGCTATGTATGGGATGTAGAAGTAGTCACGAAGCTCGAGTCTCACCACTTCACCACGATCTCACATGATCTCCAACTCCACTGCTCCAATACCTTTCACGTTGACGAAGGTGCTGTCGCCCAGGTGCACCTTCTGGTCTAGATCCTTCAGATCCACGGCGCTGGTTTCTTTGCGCGTGTCACTCTCGAGCAGCAGCTTGGACTGGATAGCGCTCCAGTTCAGGTCTGTTTGGTTCTGGCAGACGGTGCGCACGTTCTACCACGACTCTGGAAGTGAGTCCAGCATCTAGTACATCTTCTTGTCGTCGCCGATCTCTTTGTGCAGGCGCGACAGTAGCTCAGCCTTCTCTTCCAGGTTGTTGATGTGGGTTTGCATGTCCTCGCCATCCACGTACTTCATGGTGTGGAACTCGCGACGAGTCTTCGCGATGTTCTGCGTTCCACAGCCTGCGAACGTTTTCTCAAGGCGCTCGAAGATCAGCCACGAGCGATTGAGCTTCCTGATGGTGCACACTGTGGCATCGTCCACGGTGTTGATGAGCAGCTGCTGCGCGCGTTTGTCCTTCTCGATGAACTCCATTCGGTAGCGGTGCGCCGCGTTGGGATTGTGTCGCTAGTGCTGGATCACGATATCCCACACGTCGGCAGCCTCGAGAATCGACAGGATGCACCGGCGCCACGTAGGGAAGTTCGGCGTAATCGCGTTGACGTCCCACATATTGTCCCATTTGCTGCTGCCCACATTCACCATCCTGATCAGCTGCGAGGCCTTCGTTCGGCCGTGCTTTCCTTCTTTTTCTCACACGTGCTCTAGCAGCACACGGCTTACGGGTCTTGTTGTCCTTGGCGAGCGCGAGTTTGGAAATGCGCTCTTCTTGCTGTTGCTCCGCGATCTCGAGCTCAACTGGCGTTCCAGGAGCGAGCTGTGAATGCGCGCGATGATTTCTTGGGTCTTGCTTGAGGCAGTTGTATTTTTAGGCTAAAGCGCTTGGGCTTATAACCTTTAACTTGTGCTCAAGATGGAATGTTGGATTGTGAGCACTTTTGCGCAGGGAACCCTCTGATCCTTCCCCCTCTCATCTCATTTTGCCGTCAGCCCGTTAACGCCGGGTCTCACAAACCCATGTGTGGAAAACCCAGCTGCCCCAGATTTCTAAATTGCTCTTGAAGTTGACGTGCCCACAAAGCTCCTCCATTCCGCGATTTGCGTCAAAGCTCACCACATATATACATCACAATCAAGCAAGGATAGCTACGCAGACTGTGTGAGGTCACATTTGTCAGAGAGCCGTGAGTGAAAGACATCATGCAAAAACTGCTTTAAATTTGAGCACGAAACGCCGATTTTGTGTGAGTTTATTTGTCCACTTACCGCGCATATTTTATGTGATTAGTTCGTCACGATGCATTATTTGTGTGAATGTCTGTGTGCCATCTCGCCAAATTGCACAATTGAATCGCATGTCGTTGCTGTGTGATACGAGTCTGGCGCTGAGCAGCAACAGCGTCAGCGTCAGCACGACGTATAGAGTGAGCGCTACGACTACTGCTAGCGATGCTGCTGCCAAGCGGCGACTTCAAAAGCAAGCGCTGACCGCTTCCAAGCGGCTCAAGCCAACACCTGCGCCAACAGCAGCAACGAAGAAAGCGGTGGCGCACTTTGCGCCGCCACAGCTCAAGCGGCCGAACGTGTCCACGGAGGACTTGGGGTTCGTGTCTGTATGCAAAATATATACGTGTGTGAATATCTTCGGCGTTGTGATGATGCTGAATTTGTGATGTTTTTTACAGCGCCTGGAACACACAGAAGACGCTGGCGATGCAGCGCAAGGCAAAATCGCAGTCCGCAGCCTCATAGAGTGAATGTATCCGTGAAGGACAACAAGCTCCTCGAGTTCATGCTTGCAGTGCGTCCCCAGAACATACTTTTGGGGGGACACGCCGTACGGTCTGCGCTTGTGTGAAGGGATCTTCTATCAAGATTCGCGCGGCCAAGCGCGTGAAGTCACCCGAATATTTGGCGCACGCCCATTTTTAAAAAAAGCAGCGAAAGACTGTCTCAAGCTGCAAACTTCAACTTCGCATTTTTTTGACGCAGCACCCAAACATCCACTTGTCACTACCAGTCTCTCCAGGCTTTTCATTATTCTTCAATTTGAGCCCTTGCGACGACATCCAAGTTCCCACAAGCAACCAACCTTCCAGCGATGAAGCTCCTCGTCTCGTCCACGAAGCTCGCCCTCTTGACGCTCAGCGCCTCGCTGGCAGTCCTCCTCACGTCGGCGCAGTCGCACATTCGCTGCCAGAACACGATCGGCGGTCCGTGCGGCGACGCCTCGCGCCCTCGCGAGATGAACTGCTGCGACTATGGCTACTGCCAGCCGTGGAACGCAGGTTACTACCAGTGCCTCGCCAAGCCCTCGCTCTGCCCCACCCAGGAGACCGACATTGACTACTACGGCAGCGACCTCAAGACGATCTACGGCATCCAGCCGAGCGCCTGTTGTGACACCTGTGCCAAGACAACCGGCTGCCGCGCGTACACTTTTGTGAACGAGAACCCGGACGGCAAGCCGGCGTGCTACCTCAAGAGCTCCATCGCTGGCCGCGTCGAGAAGAAAGGCGCGGTCTCCGGTGCGCTGGCGACCGACCCAACGCCATCACCAACGCCGACGCCAAGTCCACCAAGCGGATGCCAGAACTCTATCGGAGCCCCCTGTGGCAACGCGCAGACTGGACCCGCGTGCTGTGTGGACGCCGCGTTCTGCCAACCGTGGAACGCTGGCTACTACCAGTGCATCGCCAAGCCGCTGAACGCGAAATGCCCGACCGTGGTCGTCGGCGTCGACTTTTACGGCCTGGACATCGAAACGCGCTACGGCCTGATGCCAGACTCGTGCTGCGATGCGTGCTATAACAACGCGCAGTGCCACACGTTCACGTTCGTGAACGAGAACGCGGACGGCCGCAGCGCGTGCTACTTGAAGTCGGGACTGGGCGAACAGCGTACCAAGGCGAACGCGATCTCCGGCTACAAGATCAAGATGTAGAGCTCAGCGGAGCTTTCTATGATAGTGTCTCGCGTCGTTGGACACTTCATGAGCAGCCAGCAGAATGGGGATGCTGGGATGAAAATCGAATCGAGACAGATCAGAAAGGTAAACAAAATCTATAAATAGTGTAATGGGTGGTGTGCATGCAAAAATAAACGGGAGTTGGTAACTGATACCTTGTCAATGGTAACTGGCACTGATGGTGAATGAATGATTGGCGGGCAGTGGCTCGTGATCGTGTCGAATGCGGATAGCTCGCCGCTGCCTTCTGTCTCGCACGTTGGACTGGTGCCCGCTGTCGCTGGCTCTTCTTCTGGTCTCCTCCGAGGTGCTCTCTGCCCATGCGTGTATGACTCTTGTTTCAACAGCAATTAAAACAGCGGCGATGCGTACATCTCCTCTGGGTTGAGCTTCGTGATGCAGCTCGCGCCGCGATTCCGCGACTCCTTCATCGTGAGCAGCCGGTCCTCGATCACCTCAAGCTTCTTCTGAAGCTTCTCGACGCGCTGTGGAAATGTCTTGAGCCGATCCGCGTAGCCGACGAGCGAGTGTGCCTCGGCCTGCTCGGCTTCTTTCAGCCCTGCGATCCCCATACAAACATGCCCATTCGGTTAGTCCCCTCGGCTTTCCACACACACACTTCACTAGAGATATGGCAGACGGCAAAATGAAAACGTACCGGCGATGAGCTGGTCTACGGTCTCCTGCAGCTGCTCCTGCGCCGCGAGCAACACGGACACGTAGTTGTAGCATTTGTCTACCTTGGGCCACAGCGCCACGTACATGCCCTGCGCGAACGACTTGCTGCTGTCGTCGCTGCTGCTGTTGTTGTCGCGCATCATCACTACTGTTGTTGCTGTCTGCTGTTGCTGTTGCTGTTGCTTGTAGGAAAGGATTAGGAGCAGCTCACTGCATTCACGTGGAGGGGGGGGCGTCTGCTGCTGCGAGCGAGCGTGCTGCAAACGAGCGCCTTGGGCTTGAAGCGGCCGAATGGAAATGAACGACTTTCGCTCGACTTTCGGAGCCATCTGTGAGCCAACAGAAAAACACGATCTCGTAATAATAGCCAATCAGAAACGAGCATTTTTCAACGGTATCGTTTCCATGCGACAGACAGACAATGCATCTTTACAATAAAACTGCATCTTAATTTTTGTTTCCCCAATACATCAAATTCCACAATCATACAAATGCCAAGTACACCTTTTTTATTCAAGTGATACGAATTACGGATGAAATGCTGGGTTTTTGAATGAAGTGTTTGGGTAGCAAAAACGTGAGCAATTATATTATGTGATACACATTACTCGCCAACAGGCATGTCCTCCAACAAAAAACAGAGATAAAGCGCAGAGTGTGGGCGTCAAAAGCAGCGCAGTGAGTCGCGCTCGCTGCCTCCGAGATGAACATGTTGGATGCACGCTCAAGGAAGCCGTTGCAGTGGGCCACAATTGTGCTAGTTGGTGGCACACGGCGAATATTTGGAGCCTCGCGTGCCAGACAAGCCTTGACTTTCGCCTTGAACGACGAAAAAACGGTCTCAATGGGGTTGAGCGCCGGGCTGTAAGGGCCAAGTCGCAGTACCCTCGCCTCAGCAAACTCCTCTTGCTAGAGAACGCTCTCAATGTCCGTGTGACATGGAGCGTTGTCCAAAACGAAGATTGCATTGTTCAGTGGCTCGTTGTGCTCGTCTCGTACAGCACGGAGCAAGTTTGCGAAGAATATCTTCACGTCTGGTGCTCGATTCGCACCAAAGCGATTTTCGTAGTACACGAGGCCCTTGTGTGAAATGCACACCGTCACATGCATGCTCTTTCCTCCGCCAGACACACGCTCTTCCGGGCAGCGGGTGCATTTCTGGCTTCTCCCCTTGGTCCTCGACGTCCAGATGTTGAAGTTGGTCTCGTCAAAATAGTAAATAATACAGCCGTGCGACTTGAGTTCGAAGAGCTTTGTGAGAAACTCCCGGCGTTTAAGCTTGTTTTCAGGGGTGTTCATGTATTGTAGCTGGACATGCGGCTTCTTGAGCGTGTAGCAAGCGCCTTCAAGGGCTTTCCCCACCGTCGACAGCGCGACTTGAACCCCAAAGTCGTCGAGCAGCAGCTCAGCGAGCTTCTTCAATGTCAGCTTGTTGTTCTTGTCGAGTGCGCTGCACATGTACAGCACGTGCTCAGACGTGACTTTCGGCTTCGAGCCGCCACGTGTTCTCTCCGCTGAGTCCGGTCCTTCGGCGTAACGGCGCACCCACTGGCGTGCGACATCAACTGAGACCTTGAGCAAGCTCGCCAGCGTCTTCCAATCCTCGTCGCAACGGAAGGAGTCGACAACTCGCTGGTGCGTCTCAGCACTGAAGGAGTTGTACTTCCGCGCCTCTTACGGCGGCTGTGGGAGTCTTGTTGGTGATCGACGCTGCTGGTCTTATGACGTTGGCAGCTGACGTGGCGACGGTGTGCGACGACGGCAGCGAACGACGTGGCAGCGATAACACCGACAACGGCGGTGGTGCTGCTAGCGATGAACGCGCGGGTGATGACTGGGCCTCCGCCATAGACGGCAGCTGTGATGGCGCCGACGGTGGCGCTGTCATCCAGCTCTGCGATTTATTTTTGTGTGTGTCAAAAGTTCCCCCTTTGGCTATCGATCACCTCGGAAAATCTATCTTAGTCGAAATATAAAAAGTGGAAGCCACCCAAACACTTCATTCAAAAACCCAACACTTCACCCGTAATTCGTATCACTTGAATCGAAAAAGGTGTACAGGACAATTGGATGTTATGGCGAGATTATCATCTTCTGGACACACAATTGGATGTTGGCAAGATTATCATCTTCTGATAATCTCGCCATAACATCCAATTGTCCTGTACTCGGCATTTGTATGATTGTGGAATTTGATGTATTGGGGATACAAAAATTAGTATGAAAAATGCGCACTTAGCTTCAAATCTAAAGTCTGTCTCAGTTAATAACGACCTCGAAAAAGATTATTTTTTGGATCGACTTTTTGGAGCTAAAGACTACCGTTTTTGTACAAATCACATGTGGCCGCTGATTGACAGAAAACAAAGAACAACGTCGAAAAAACGGATCTCAATCTGTGCTGTCAATCAAGAGATACAAGCGAGCAAAGCCAAGCACCATGGAAAATGAGCGTGAACGGCAGGCTCGCGCACGCAAACTTCGTCGCCTAACAAAAGGGACAGCGCAGCTAATCATCGACGCGCGTGCGTACTTTGACGCGGAAGCCCGGCGCGAGCGGCGAGAGGACATCACCAAGCCAATCAAGCGCACTGCGACGTGCTTGAGGGTATCGGAAATTCTCGTGAAGAAGGCGTGCAAGATGGATCGCGGGGGAGAAGATCTACCGAGCGACACCGAGTAGGAGACGAGAGTGTGAGCACGCAGCGTACCGGAGGAGTACTTTGCAGACATCAGAGCCGTCATGTTTGCCATGCATTTTGAAAAGAAACGCGTGACCCTAGACACGCTGCTCGATTGACTCAAGGCACATCGTCATCCGGTGTGATTTGACTGGATGTGGAGTAGGGCGACACTTCACCGTGTGCTGACTGAGGGCATGGTGTTCACTTACGACACGCGGCCTTCCCACTACAAGACTCTCTATGAACAACAATCAATCGCACTTCAGCGCCTCAATTACATCCAGCAGATTCGTGCATATCGTGCAGAGGGTCGTCCAATTTGGTATCAAGACGAGACCTGGGTGACTAAAAACATGACGCCCACGAAGGTCTGGCAGGACGGGAATGGCGAGGACGGCATGAAGGTTCCGTCTGGAAGAGGGATGCGATCGATTGTGTGTTATGTCGGAAGCGAGCTTGGATTTGTGGACGGGGCGGCGTTGATTTTCCGCGGAAAGAAGGCGCTCAGCGGCTCCGACTACCATTCGGAAATATTCGGAAATGAACTCGACTGTGTTTGTAACGGGATACACGAGTGAGTTACACTGTAGTAACCACTCTGCCAAACTACAGTTTGTGCAACATTTATAAGTCCGAACTTAGTGGAAGTTCGTAGTGTCCACTTCAGATGTGGCACGTGCGAACCTGGTACGTACTTAAGGAAGAGTTATGGCCAGCAGTTATGCGGCCATGCCATTGGCTATTAATGAGATCAAGTGGCCAATCAGAAGTACTGAGCTCAGGTAGCCAGTCAAAGTACATTTATTTAGATCTAGTTATAGCATACAAATGCCTAGTAATTCGCACCC